>MU123815.1:0-97252 GCA_014904935.1 Melanogaster broomeanus | reverse complement strand
GGAGTTTGAAAATTTGCTTGATCTGGGGAAAAGGGTTTTGACCGGGTTCTCTCTCATCCACAACCATCTTCGCTTCTAAAAAATGTTGTCTGCTTCAAAGTCCATTACTCCTGCCTTCCCCGCGTCTGGCATTGATTGGACATGATTCAAGACGCCCGACCTTGATTCGGATATTGAAGATAACGATGAGGTTGCGGCGGCAAAGGCCAAGGAACGCCGCTGGCGCAAGGTCGAAAAGAAGCGCCAAGAGGACGAAGAAAAGCGTCACCGGGAAGAGGAAGAGCAGCATCGCTGGGAGGAGCGGAGAGGCGCCAACGAGAGGAAGAGGAGGCGGAGAGGCGCCAACGAGAGGAAGAGGAGGCTGAGCGCTGGAGACAGGAAGAGGTGCAGAGGCAGTGCGAGGAAGCACAGAGACAGGCCATGGAGGCCAACAAAAAGAGGCAGAGGGAGGAGACTGAGGCTGGTTCAGGTGGTGCCTGGGTACCGGGGATATGGTGAGTGATGATTCCGTCTCCTTTTTGACATATTGACTTTTCCAGTAGCTGTGTGCGCTGCGCGAAAGCCGGTGTCCTGTGCGAGGTGACTACTGACGGCAACAAGCAGCGGAAGGCATGCAACCGGTGCGCGTGCATGAGGGAAAAGTGCGAATGGCTGGAAGTGAACATGTCCAGGGCTGGAAAAGGGAAGAGCAGGGAGGTCCCAACGTCGCCGCATCAAGGCGAAAAGAAAAAACAAGTACACAAGGTGAAGGTGCAAGACAACGAGGTGGAAATCGTTGGGGAGAACAGGTCTGGGGCTGGGCCCAGTCGGGGATCGCTAGACCGGCTGGTCATGGCGATTGAGGAGATGAGTGACCGGATGGGGGAGTTGGCGCAGGTGCACAGGGAGTCGATGCAGGTGCACTGGGAGTCGACACAGGCGTCAAGGAAGGCCAGGAGGGCCTTCGTGGACGAGGCCGCCATTTGTGGCGCACTGGAGGAGCCTGCGAGCAAGTCGGAGGAGGAGGAAGTCGATGAAGGGGAGATTGATGAGGATATGGCCGGGTTGGAAGAGGACGTGGCGGAGAACCCCATGAGTCCACCTGCAGTGTAGATAGAAACTTGTCCTGTATATGTACATAAATGACAATGTGTCTTGAGCGAAAAGAAAAGTCAAGGAAAAACATAAATGTCGATTGCTGGAAAACTGGTCAAAAAGCGCTGAGGGGACCAGGCTTGTCCGGGTACTGGGCGTGATATTCGTCTAGTAACTCTGAGGTGTTGCGTAATTCGGTGGCTAGTAGCCAGGAAGTCTCTTCGTCAGTCCCTTCATAACCAGCCCATCGTACCAAATATAATAGTTGGCAGGACTTGTGTCTCTGGTCAACCTTAGAGTCGAGGATCTCAGCGATCTCGTACTCTAATTCACCTTCTACTTCGATTGGGGTTGGTGGTGGTTGAGTCCAGTTTGGTATGGTGTTCAGGGTTGCTGGTTCGAGTTGGGAAACGTGGAAGACCGGGTGGACTGCACGCATGGAGTCCGGCAGATGGATAGTGAATGAATGAGAACCCACTTGGGCTATGATGGGGTAAGGCCCGAGGTTCTTCTCTGAGAGTTTTTTAGATGGTCGGGTTGACCGGAAATACTTGGCTTTGATGAATATATTGTCACCAACTTTGAAGTATGGTGCCAGGGATCGTCTGGCATCTGCTGGACCTTGGTAACGTCTAGTGTTTAAAAGTCCAGTTCGGTTCGGTCTTTGTGCAATTTTTGGCAAGACTGGACCAAGACCGGTCTTTGAAAATCCTCAAATCTAAGAAGACCAGACCGAACCATCGCGAACCGGTCTTTGTGGCAGGGTGACAAAACTGAACCAGTCCGGACTGGTCTGAACTGATCTTTGATGCTTTGTTGCATAATTATTCTCATTTTCTAATATTTTCTTAATCATAGTGTTACTAATCATGCCTCACATGTACACCACCACACACCATCAATGATAACAAACAGTAAAATGGATAATGGCAACAATGAGCTCAAACATGATGGCAGTACCTCACCAATGGCCCCAACATTGCATGTAGGGGCTCACCTGGTAAGTACAAAAAACATCATATGTTATTAACTATGTACCAATTTCACTCAATTTGACAGCCACTGAGCCATGGGCCATTGATAAAGGGGTATATTTATTAATTATGTATATTATAGATACTACATAGCAACAAAAACTTGACAATTCTTGCAAGGAACCAGTCTTGATGAAGACCAGTCTGAACCAGTCTGAACCAGTCTTTGGTCAGTCTTGTGAAAATGAAAAATGTGGAGGACCAAGACCGAACCAAAAAAGACTGGTCCCAATTGCAGCCAGTTTGTGGACAAATTTGGTCCTGGTCCAGTTCGGTCCTTGGTCTTTTTTCGGTCCTAGGACTGGACTTTCAAACACTAGTAACATCGTTGGGCCAGAGCCATTTCTTCACGAAGGTATTGATGCAGGGAGTCTAAGTCCACTGCGTAGTCACGAGCCCGGTCAGAGGTCATATCGCGTTCGGGGTGGATAGCGATGTTGGGATGATAACCCTTATTAGTGAAGAACGGGGATACTCCGGTAGTAGCACTTGGTGCATTATTGTATGCAAACTCTGCTAGGGGTAGCAGATCTGCCCAATTGTCCTGCTGATAGTTGCAGTAGACCCAGAGATACTGTTCGAGTGTCTGGTTAGATCGTTCGGTCTGGCCATCCCCCTCTGGATGGTATCCAGAGGTGAAGTGGAGGCGCATGTCGAGAGCTTTACCGAGCGACCAGAAGAAGTGTGACACGAATTCAGTACCGTGGTCAGAGGTGACATGGGCCAGAACACCGTGCTTGGAAAACACATGAAGTAAGAAGAGCTTTGCGAGCTCCGGGCTTGTGATAGTGTCGTGAGTGGGAATGAATATGGCTTGTTTCGAGAGTCGATCAACCACGACGAGGATGGCTGTGAAGCCGGATGAGGATGGGAGTTGTTCGATGAAATCCATGGATATAGAATTCCAGGGTTTCTCCGGAATTGGGAGTTGCTTGAGCAACCCGTAAGGACGGTGGCGCGGTGTCCTGGACCGGGCACAGGATGTACAGGACTGGACATAAGTCTTGACGAATGTCCTGAGGCCTGGCCAAGTGTATTTGTGACGTATTAGCTTGAGAGTCCTGTTTTGCCCGAAGTGACCAGACAGGGGATGATCGTGCTTGTAGTGTAGTACTCAGAGACGAAGGTCGTTTGAGTCCGGTACATATATGTGATCATCGAGGCGAAGGAAGCCGGAGTCATCTACTGACCACCGGGAATCCGTTGTGTCTGCGAGTTGGGTTTGGGCAATTGGATCAGATCGTAGAGCAGCGAGGATGTTGGTGTGAAGTCGTTCAACATCCATAATTTCGACTGCTCGGAGTACAGTGGACTTGAGATAGGTGGCACGAAGTGAAGAGGAAAGTTGTTCTTGGGTGAACACCGGCCGGAGATTGTGGGGGTTAACCCGGGCGTAGTCGCTATCCCCCTCTTTGGGGTAGACGTCCCATTGTCTAGTGAGTGCGTCGGGCTTAGCACTGAGTTTACCGGGGCGGAAACAAATGACAAGATTAAATTGGGAGAGAAATTCCGACCAGCGAGCCTGTCACCAGGTCAGAACCTTGGAGGTCGAGAAGTACTCCAGATTCTTGTGGTCAGTGACAACATCGACCGGGGTGGCAGAGCCTTCTAGATAATGGCGCCATGACCGGAATGCTTCAAAGATAGCAAGGAGTTCCTTGTCATGGGTGTCATAGTTCAATTCCAGGGCTGTCAGGGTGTGGGAGTAGAATGCAACCGGGTGAATTTGACCGTCATCACAGGTGGTAGAGAGGATACCGGCGATAGCGTAGTCGGAAGCATCTGTTTCTACAGTGATAGGGGCTCCGGGAATGAAATGCGTCAGGATGGGGGCAGAAGTGGAAGGCTTGTTTGAGGGCGTTAAACGATCGGCGACACTCCTCGGAGAAGTTCCAAGGAGCATCCTTGCATGTCAACCGGGTAAGGGGTACCACAATGTCGGAGTAATTGAAGATGAACCGACAGTAGAAGTTGGCGAAGCCCAGGAAAGACTGGATGTCCTTAACCTTTCGAGGTTCAGGCCAATCACAGATAGTTTGGATCTTGTCCGGGGACATCGTCAAACCATCCGGGGATAGACAATAACCAAGGTACTCCACTGAGTCCGAGTGGAACTCGCACTTCTTAGGCAAGAACACGGGTTGGGGTAACCCGACAGGTCACGTGTACGGGTACCATGCGGGTACGGGTACGGGTCAGGGTTTGGGGACCCGGACGAAAACCCGTACCTGGCCGAGACCCGTACTGAGACCCGTTACCGTTTTTGGTGTGTGGCGGTGAGTCAGCCACAGTTCATCGATAATCACTACTTACTACTCTCTCACCATGTAGATTCTCTCGCAGCACCGCTAACAGCACTCGGGGAACCACGACACAACGCGCACACACACAACAAGTGCTCAGTGCTCTACATGCAGCCACAATGACAAGAGCAACTTCCCGACGCACACCGTAGGCTCATAGGTTGAGGTTTCCTTTTTTTTTCTTGTTGATAACTAACTAGTCTTGCAGCTGCGACAATCACGCATCTCCATCGCACACCGAGGTTCGCGCCTCTCCTGACTCCTCCACCACACAACGAGCGTTCCATACACAGCCGCGATGACAACGACAACGACATTGACGCACTCGTGCATGTGGTAGGTTTGACTTTTTACTTTTACTTTGTTTTGTTTGTAACTAAACTACCTCTCGCAGCCGTGAAGATTGTGCGCTGAGGTGCACATGCAACGTGATGCTCCTCTCCCGACTGCCTGACTTGCTCCTACAACACTTGGCGCAGTCCCAACAGCACCTTACACAGCCTCGACGATACGTCTCGCTGAGGCTCTTGTAAGTAACATGTTATTTTCACTAGCTCACTAAACTAATCGCTCATCCCGCAGTCTCGATGTGTCCCGATGACAGCTGGGACGATATGGACAACTGTGGCAAGTGTCTCGACTATTCCTATGGCGGTCCACGTCCGGACCGTGAGCTATTCCGTCCATGGAGGAAGAAGTCTCCCGCAGCAATTGAGGCTGAGCAACAGCTGAAAGAGGACAAGCACCCGACGAAGAAGCACGCTCGCACGCAAAAAGTCACGCGTCCCCTCACGCAGACGAAGCAGCTATTGGAGCGCCTTCCGGACAGTCGGGTGGACAGGGCCAATCCCCCAATGCAGTACCTTCGCAGCCTCCAAAGCGCCAAGCGCAATTTCAACCACACAACCATAAGTTTTTTCTTTTTTTAACTTTCTATTTTTATTTGGCACTGACTTACTTGTTGCAGCTAACGACTAAGTCCCGCATTGCAGCTACCGACAAATTCCCGCATTGCAAGCTACGACCAATCACGCACGCACACGTACTGCGGCGTGGCTTCTCCTGACTGCTCCATCCCCCATCTTCCCACATCTTACCAGACCAGCACGCGTTTCGTGCGGCAAGCCGCATGCCACTTGTGGCTGAGCCGCAACGACGACTACATCAAATTTGCATGCCATGCAAAACGAATAAAGTTTTTCTTTACAATTCAGTTGACGTCGGTCCACTTCTTCCACATCTTGTGGCCTTGTTCCAAGCCCCCTTGGAAAAGGCCAAGCTGTCGTCAAGGGACCCTGCGGTATTGTGGGCCTTCGCCATCTCAAATTTCAGCTGGCGCTGTCGAAAGCCCGGAGCAAACAAACCTGTGCCCATACCTTATAACTACAAAAATGCCCATTGAATTAGGCTACTACTTAAAATTATAGTGTACCCGCGGTTTTTTTACCCAATCTAGGTATATAGGTGCGAGGGTTTGCTATTCCAGCGCCACCCATTGCCCCAAAAAAAAAACCCGTACCCTCCATGTCCGGTGAACGGGTTTATCCGGGTGCGGGTGCGGGTTATGACTGCTCCCAACCCGGCGGTGTATTCCGTGTTCTTGCCTGCACTTCTCCGGCTTAGCGTATTAGACTATGCTGCCGGAGGACGCGAGTACTTCCCGGACGTGCTGCTTGTGAGATGCTTTATCTCTGGAGTAGATTAGGATGTTGATCGAGGTAGATGACTACGCAGACATCGAGCATGTCTGCGAATATGGTGTTGACAAAACGTTGAAAGGCCGCAGGGGCATTGGTCAGCCCGAAGGGCATGACCAGCCACTCGTAAGACCCATAGCATGTTCTAAAGGCAGTTTTCCACTCGTCGCTGGGGGCAATCCGGACGAGATGGTAGGCATGCCAGAGATCAATCTTGGTATAGATCTTGGCGCAAGCAGGGGAGTCCAGGAGATCAGAAATGAGCGGTAGTGGGTAACGGTCCTTTTTGGTTAGCTTGTTAAGGCCATGGTAGTCAACACATAGCCGGAGTGAGCCGTCCTTCTTCTTGACGAAGAGGACAGGGGCAGCATGGGAGGAAGCAGTGGGACAAATAAAACCGGTGCTTAGATTCTCATCAATGAAAGTCCGGAGAGCTTCTAGCTCGACCGGGGGACAGGGAGTAGATGGTTCCTAGGGGTGGGGTAGCTCCCTCTTCAAGCTCAATCTTCAGGTCATGATCATGATGGGGTGCTAAGATGGATGCCTTTGCCTTGCTGAAGACATCAGCAAAATCGTGGTACTCCGGTGGGATACTGGATAAGTCTGGAGTAGTGGTGGTGGAAGACCGGGCTTTGGCTGAGTCCTGGGGATGCAGCTGAAGTTGGAACTGCAGAGATCCCTCTAGTTTGCATGCCATCGCATAGGCTGCAGCATTGATTAGGGATATGTGAAGAGCCTTCAGGGGGGTGGAGACCAGTGAGTCGACAGGAGTGACAGGGGTTACCACTGGCGCAGGGCCAGGGTCAGATTGGCTGAATGAGCTGGGGACAGAGTGACCAGATAGGTCAGGAATAGATTGGCCAGAGGAGGCCGGGATTGTCGACAGGGGCGTTGGCATTCCTTGTGCAAGTGTCCAGAATTCGAGACTGCCCAATACCCAGTCAATCAACGGATTGAAGCGGGTGAGCCAGTTATGTCCTAGGACTAGTTTGCACTCAGAATCCAGTGGGGCAAGATAAAATGTCATCGGAGTGACATCACCAGAGTCCGGGAACATGACAGAGAGATCTATTGCATTGGTAATTACAAAATTTGAGGTACCGTCAAAGAGTCAGAGCGTAATAGGGGATACGGGGTAAGAGGGTAATGAGTGTTGAGAAGCGAACTTGAGATCGACAAAGCAGTGGGTGGACCCGGAGTCCACGAGAGCATGAAGTTAAGGAATATCATAGGATAATAGGGAAACATAGGGGGTCAGGGAATTAGGGTCGGAAAGAGCAGACGCATTGAGACAAGCCTCTTCAGGTGCACAACCGGAGTCAACGCAACTCTCAGTCTGTGCTGAGGTCTGAGAGTTGCTTTCTATTTTTTTGTCTCAGTGGAAGCACCCGAGGTTGAGTCCGGCTTGACAGAATCGGGCTCAGAGGCGGTCTCAGTGGCAGAGGCAGCCTGGGCCTTGGCCTTGGCTGACTTCTTGGGACATTTATCTGCAAAGTGACCGTTGTCTCCGCAGAACATACAGAGATTGTTGTCGAGGCGCCGCTTGTGCTCAACCGAGGTGAGCTTTCCATCTTTGCCCAGTTTATCTGTTAAGTCCAGCTTAGAGGCTTGGAGCCGGACTGGCCGGAGTGGGCGGGCTTGAACGAAGGCTTGTCAGATTTGCTGGATTTGTTGTCTCCAGAGCTCTGAGGTTTGCTACCGGAGTTAGAAGAGGGCTGTGTTACGGTCTTTCTTTTTCTTGTACTACTTATGTCTTCACTCCTATCCAATGTACCACTATGTGACTTAGCTCTATTACCTAAGTCCCCATTTCCCCTTTTGCTTCACTTAACCCGCCTACCCAGCTTATCTCTGGGAAACCTTCCATCGTGTTCCACCGCTTTTTTATGGACTACCCGTTGTACGTGTAACCCTTATCAGGGACATGATCTGTGCTCCGTCTTGACTACTATAAAAGATAGCTATTTCGCTGTAGTAGTTCCCTAGTTTAGATCTACGCAATCTTACAGCTTATAGCTCATCCGAGACTTCAAGACAACTCGACTTGTTAGCTTTGAGTGGCCTGTCGCTAGCCAGTAATAGCGATCTTTGATCTTAGCAAGGAACCCTTCAAGAGCTTCACTCTTGGGACGAACCCTTGCTCGTTGTTGTTAGCTAGTCGAGACCTTCCTGTCTCAACCAGCGTAACAAAAGATCTAAACTCTTAATCGATACTGCCGCTGTGCAGCCTATCCTACCCCGAACGCCAAGACGTGGTCAGAATTGAACATCTTTGGAGACTCTTCCTCCTCTAAGGAAGCCAGACCCTCCACCGCAAAAGAAACCCGACCCACTCCACCCCAAGGACCGGTTAGACCACGAGTAGATCGCCTACAGACCCTCGTCAGCCCCTACCCCACCGCTGAAGAACGAGGCCCCGGCCATGGCTTATCTCGCCTAGGCCAAGACCCAGAAGATCTTCCCCCACGATCTGAAACTCCATCTGAGGAAGAGGAAGAACTCTCCCAGATCGACGAAGACTTTCTTGACTCTATCCCTGCAGCAGCTTGCGAAGACTTTGCCTGCGTAACCAAAAAGAATCCATACTCCCATCCTACCCTCTTTCGTCATTGGTGGAACTCCATATTCGTCCCCGAACCTCAGACTACCGTCCAGAAGAAAACTCCACCAACACCCCTTGACACCACTCCTACTTCATCTAGCGCAATGTCTAAACCCGCCGAACTGAAAGCCGGACTCCCCGCCGTCTTTGATGGATCACCGAACGATGCCCTGCGATGGATCTTTTCCTGCAGTGCCTACTATTCCCTGAACAGTACCGTCTATACTGACGACGATAAGAAGATCATCGCTGCCCTCTCCTTCATGACCAAAGGAACTGCGGCCTCCTGGGCCGAAGCCCGATACGAAAAGGCCACCCGAGACAAAAGCTACAGAACATGGGCCGACTTTGTCACCGCCTTTCGCTCTACCTTCTGTACCAAGGATGTCAAAGGCAACGCCTTGACCAAACTCACCTCCCTCAGACAATGGGACTGCGGATCTCTGGAGAAATTTAATTCGGAATTTCATCTCCTTGCCACCCGCTCGCAAGTCACTGACGAGAGTGCCCTGATATCTTGGTACATTAGTGGGGTAGATTCACGACTTGCCGGTCATATTTTAGGAATGGATAATGTCCCAGAAACCCTTGACAAATGGGTCGAATGCGCTGAACACTTCCATATCCAGAACCAGAAAATCCGCGCCCTCCAAGGACGCTCCAACTCCTCCTATTTTCACAACACCCCATGATCCACCCCAAGAGACCCCAATGCTATGGATGTTGATGCTGTAAAACTTACCCCGGCTCAACGCGCTGACTACATGAGGAAAGGACTCTGCTTCGTATGCAAGCAACACGGTCATACTTCACGAGACCACAAGAGAGGTGAAACCTCCAAACCGAAACCCGCCTCTTCTACCCCTCGTATCCCTGTTCGCACCGCTACCACCTCTCAAGTCCCATCCTTCCTCAAAGATCTCCAATCCAAGTGCAAGATCTCTGATAAAGAGATAATGCACGTCCTCAAGGCGTGCTTCGAAGAAGAGGAAGAGAACCCCGACGAAAAAATGAGTCCGATGAAGAGATGGACGTAGCCCGTGTTTCTGTACGCACCCAGAATTTTTAAAGCGGAGGTCTGATTCGACGCAGTCACCTCCTACGAGTCCTCCTGTAATTGTAGCTCAAGAATCTGCCCAATCTATGCGTATCCCCCTTGGCATTTTCGCTACTCAGAAAGGAAAAATTGTCGACACTTTCGCCCTCGTAGACAGCGGAGCAGGTGCCTCCCTTATCGACCATCATTTCGCCCTTCGACATAAACTCCCGATGAAGCAGCTAGCAAAACCGCTTAGACCTCGAAATGCAGATGGCTCCACCAACGTAGGCGGACTCATAAGATACTCCACTACCCTCATGCTGAGGCTGGGAGACAACGAAATCGAACAGACATTCTATACCATGAATTGTGGAAAAGAGAACATGATCCTGGGCCTACCCTGGCTCAAAGAACATAACCCGATTGTCGATTGGGGAGCGGGCATATTGACCTTCCCCGATCTCCCCCACATCCCTCGCCACGATACCGATGCTGCCATCACCCAGCATTATCTAATCAAATACCTATCCCTTGATCCCGATTTCAAGTTAGCTCAGTGCTATCAGAAGAGACTATGGTCACGGAACCGTCATTTCCGTGCCACTACCCTATCCACCGACCTCGCAGCTGCGGCCAAGGAAAAGAAACAGAAACAAACCCTTCCTCCTGAATATGAGGAATTCACTAGCATATTCGAAAAGAAATCCACCAATCACGTTCCCCCATCCCGATCCTTTGATCATGCCATTGACCTCAACGAAACCTTTGTCCCGAAAGTCGCCAAAGCATACTCTCTTAATCCGAAAGAGCTAGAGGCCTGTAAAGCGTTCGTTGATGAGAACTTAGCTGTCATATCCCATATCGCGCACGCCATCTCCGGGTCTCCAGACCATCTCCGGACCACATACAACGTTCTCGCCCCATCTCCGCTCCTCCGGTTCTCCTCCTCTTGCTACTCCTATCTTGATTACTAATTCCGCTTATGTCTCTCCATTCCATCTTGACATTTCTTGACGACCCTGTCGTCCATCTACTTACTTTGGTCTAGTACATTCTCCATGACTCCTCCTGACTCACGTTGACTCATTCTGACTCCCTATGATTCCCATTGACTCCTTCTGACTCCCTCTGTTCTGATTATGGTATCTCCGGCTCTCCGGATACCTTGTGTTTACTTGTCATCGTAGTTACTTTCCTTTATTGGTTATTCTCCATTGTAGTATAAAAGCTCGACATGTACTTAGTATTAGGCAGTTCGAATATCAACTTAGTTTCCTCCTGTTCAACTCAGTCTGACCTCCTCCTAAATCAACTCTTTGATCTCCCCCTGCTTGACACTTGAAGCAAGACTTCTTGTCGTCACTCTAACCCAACTCCATATCATCTCCGACGCTCCGCTCCTCCGACAAATACTTGGACACGAACTTGCGGCAAGGGCACAACACATAAGTTGAAGCCGACGTCCATTTCGCCCCTTTGTCTATACTCCTATCACTTCCGCTGCTCTGATAACTCCGGAGGAACCAGACTTAACAGTATATTCGAACTCATACTTGCTCGAGTTCACTAACATCACTCTATGGCCCATACCAGGGTTCAGACTCATTCTCAAACTCTCCGACAAAACTCTGCTTCCGCCACACCTTCCCTTCCCCAGTTAACTTCCTTCATGAGTAATCGCAGAGGTCCCGAAACCGTCAGTCAATTCCGCAGTTTTTCAGCTCGTCGTTCCATCCCCTCCACCTCCGACTCCCGACCAACTCCAAGTACGCCAACACCTGGTCCACATGGCCAAGATCCCGCCCACCCGGGGATGACGGGCCTGGAGACGGAGACCCCGGAGATGAAGGTGACGAAGAAAATCCCTTCGACGACGACGACGAAGATGACCATGCACAAATCCCGCCCAATCCTATTGTTGAATGAATAGTAGTATACCATACGTAGTAAATAGTTCACACGCCATGTAGTTTATAAGTCAGACATTCCGTCTGAGTTTAAACAATCACTCTTGATCTCGAACCACAACCATCTCCAAGCAAGAACCTAAACCGTTGCATGTAAGTTATGCTTTCGATAGGTTATGAGCCCCGAGTGGCGTGAATGCGAGTACCTCGCTTCCACCACTTGGATGCCTTGCAAACGTTTGTGCGATTCTCGCCAACGTTCTTGCTTAATGTCGCGTTCTGTGCGAGTACCTCGCCAGAACACATGCGACTTGGTCAAAGATCTATGAGGAGACTATGTCCCTGAGATCTGCGGCTCTAGGCGTTAAAATGAGCGAACATTTTCGCCCCCACTCTTTGTTTTATACATTGACTGGTACTGACGTTCCTATCCCAGATCTTCACACAATGTCTTCCTCCAACACCTCAGTCTTCCCTCTCTGCGATGGTCCCGATTCTCACCGGGCCAAACTATCAACAGTGGGCCCCCAAGATGCAAAACTTCTTGCGTGCCTCTGGCTACTTCTGGGTAATCAGGACTGCTCGTCCTGAACCTACTGACGATAACGGTACCGACGTCGACTGCTTGGGATGACGACAATGACAAGGCCTTCGGCAATATCCTCATGAAAATGAATCATGACATGGGGAACAAGTTCACCTCTGTGGACTCTGCCAAGGAAGTCTGGGATGCTCTCAAGGAGCAATTCTCCAAAGTCTCCATCGCCTCCGTTTTCACGGAGTTTAAAGCGTTGATGGATACAACGATCCCGGAGAATAGCCACCCGGCTCCCGCTTTCGCCAAGATGACTGCGCACTTCTCGCGTCTCTCGGAATACAAGTATGAGGTCCCGGCACCGATTCAAGCGATGATAGTTCTCGCTAAGGTTCCCAAGTATATGGACGTCGTCGCCCAAATCATGAATTTGACTTCACCTGAGGCGACCACCACCACCACCGCTGCTGGCGCTACCACTTCCTCTCCCACCGATCTAACGCTCCAATCCATTGAGCGTTCCGCTACGCTTGCCTGGCAGCAACACATCAGTAGGCGAAAGCCCTCTGATCAGCATGCTAACAAGATCTCTGCCGTGAAGAAGAAGGGCAAGGAACCCCAATTCTCGCAGCAGCAGCAACAGCAACAGCCGCAGCAGCAACAGCAACCAGGGGGAGAACAGAAGGCAAAAGGTAGGCGGGGCAAACGCTCTGCTAAAGGAGAAGCCCATCAGAAGGAGCGAAAATCCGCCCATCTGAACATGGAGGACAACTCCTCCTTCGCCTTCAGCGCAACGCCCATGTGGCCAACGGCCCCCATCGTCACTCCACCATCATACACAGTCCCAGTCGTCGACCCTCGTCGACTCGCTCATACCCAAGGCGCCCAATTCTACGGGCCACCTGCCTTTCCTCAGACCAAACGGTCTATCGATCTCGCCCATCGTCTCGGAGTCACTCCGACGATTGAAACGGTGCGACGCCTCGATCCGGTTGCTAACCGCAACACCAATTTCGGGGAGCCCGCCCCCAAACGTCTTCGTTTGGAGGAGCGAATCCTCCCCCAATCCTTCTTCCTCCCAGTGGTCCCTGAGGTTTCTCCAGAACCATCCTCTCCTCATCGCCGCACCGACACCTTCGGTTGCGATTCCGCCTCGCGTGTCCCTCGTGACACTACCCCTCCTGGAGACTCCCAGCTTGCTGGACCCTCCACAATTGATGATGAGGAGGACCTCGTCGACATCTATGGCTCTGAAAAAGCTGACGATGATGTTGACGAATACTACACCACGGAGATCCCGGCCGAGGACCAGTTCCTCGATGCCTACCTTGGCGACCCGGAGGACTTTGGATTCATCGAGGACTTTGACATGAGGCAAGTCCCATTTCAATTCTCACACTACACAGACGCTGATGTGCGATGTTACTCGCCACAGTACGTAGATTATATACTGTCGTCTGTTGTAGATAGTGAACGAATACTATCTACTCGCCCTTATACCATGTGTGACTCTTGTGAGAAACATACTAAGATTAAGGAGCGAACTGACAAACCAGACCTCGATATGTGGTTACTGGATTCTGGGGCATCATCCCACTTCACCTGCGACTTCAACGATTTTGTTGAATATCAGGAGTTTACCACTCCTCGCTACACCAATACTGCCAATGGCAAAGCGCCAATTCTAGGCCAAGGCACAGTCCTTATATCGTTCCATGGGAAAACTGTGCGACTATCGCCGACCATTTATATGCCAAAATTAACAGTGAAGTTAATATCACTGGGAACATTATTAAAGAACGAATGCCTTACTGTCAACAGCACTGCCGGCAACATCAACATTTACGATGAATGTGGCAAACAACTTGTAATTTCCTTTCACTCGCATGGTGACAGTACTATGTACTGGGTTCGTGCTCCTGCAATCCACAGTCAATCCAGTGCGAATTTAGATATGATCGCCATTGACTATGATCTTCTTCACCGCCGCCTAGCTCACCCTTCTCGGGATGTCTTAAGGGCTGGGCGTAAACATATCAAAGACTTCCCAGCGGTATCTATACCGCCGACTGAACCTGTTTGTCCTGGCTGCCAACTAGGCAAACAACCAAATCGCCCCTTCGCCAAAAGTGATGCGCGTGCGACTGCCCCTTTTGAGCTCGTACACTCAGACCTTAAATCCTTTGAGGTCGAGTCCTACCATAAACACAAGTATGTGATTATCTTTTATGATGATTACACTTCTATGGGATGGGTACAGCGCCTACGCTCGAAAGATCAGGCCTTATCAGCCACCAAGGAGTTCCTGAAGTATGTAAATACTCAGTACAAAGCCCAAGTTAAGGGCTGGATGTCCGATGCAGGGGGAGAATATAAATCAAAAGCCTTCTGGCAATTGATGCGCGACCACGGTATTCATGTCTATGAGTCTGCGCCCCATACCCCTCAGCAAAACGGCCGAGCTGAACGCTTCATAAGGACTCTTATGGACAAGGCACAGGCGATGCGTCTTCACGCTTGCCTACCCTCTTCCTACTGGGAGTTTGCAGTCATGCATGCGGCTCATGTTTACAACCGCACTCCCAAGAGGGGACTAAACTGGAGGACCCCCTATGAGTTTTTGTTTAAAAGTCCTCCAACCATATCTCATCTCCGAGTTTTCGGATGTGGCGCCTACGTGCACCTACCTGCGGATGTTCGCGGAGGTAAACTACAGGCTAAGTCACAGTTAATGATTTATCTTGGTGTCGCACCAGGAAATGATAAGAATTATCTGTTCATGCGCCCAAACAACTCGCTGCATACCTATGCTCATGCGATTTTCGATGAGAATTTATTCCCTCGTTGCGCTGGGGCTCGGCCACACAAGCCGGTAAGTGATGCTCCTCAGCATCCCCATCAGCACCCTCCTAAAGCGGATGATCCACCAATATGGTGACGATGATCTACCACCTCCGCCTCTTAGACCTCGCGATCGAAGAATCCGCGAAGCCCTAGACCCTCTTGTGCGACCACCTTCGCCAGAGGACCCCCCTTCTTCTTCTGAAGAAGATGAACCAGAGAGAACTCCTTCTCCTGCCCCTCCGCCTCCTCCAGTCACACCACCACGTCGCGCACCCCCACTGGATGCACCACCTGCATTACCCAGACGGTCTCAGCGCGAACGCCGTGCCCCTTTAAGGCCTGGCAACGTCTATGGTGAACGGGAACACCCCGTTAAACAAATAAAAGACATAGAGAAAGACAGCAGATGGAAGGAACTCACTGGTCAATCAGCACCTTCAGCACCGGCAGAACCACCTGTTCCCGGAGCTATGCCTCCCTCTCCAACACCTTCTGAAGATGATGTCGAAAGACTAGTCCGGGAAGGGGGAGATGCATTGGTTTCTTACCTATGTGCAAAGGCTATACCCCTAGAGGATTCACCCCCTCAAACTAATTATCGCGAATGGTCTTACCGCGACATACTCCACTTGCCACAATCAGAGCAGAAGCTTTGGTTTGAAGCTTGTCAAAAGGAGCTAGACATGCTGAAAGAACGCAAAGTCTATGAAATAGTTGACCGTCCATCTAACCGAAAGGTAATCAAAAACAGATGGGTCTTCGACGTCAAATCTGATGGTCGAAAGAAAGCTCGCCTAGTTGCGAAAGGATTCTCTCAAACTGAAGGATTGGATTTCGATCAGATTTTCAGTCCAGTAGTACGTTTCGAGACTGTGCGATGTATGCTCGCCCTATCCGCCTTAGAGAACTGGTATATTACTGGTCTCGATGTGCGATCTGCCTATTTATATGGCAAACTCGATGAGGAGATTTACATGGAGTTTCCGGAAGGATTTCTCCCTTCTCACCTTAAAGGCAAAGTTCTTAAACTTCTCTGCGCCCTATACGGACTTAAACAAGCTGGACTAGCTTGGTGGAATGCCTTAAACGAGTCAATGAAAGAACTAGGATTCGAGCGACTGAAGACAGACGCCAGCCTATTCATCTATAGAAAAGGGAAAGACTTCGTCCTGGCCATTATATATGTGGACGATGCCCAATTCTGCAGACCCTCAAAAGCTTTAGTCAACAAGATGAAAGCTGCTTTTATGAAAAAGTGGGATTGCCGTGATCTCGGGGAAACTACAGAATTCCTCCGAATGAAGATACGTCGAGAAGGACGCTGATTACACATTGATCAGTGCGAATACCTCGAGAAAGTACTTGAGCGTTGCGGAATGATCAATGCAAAACCGCTCGTACACCTTTACCTCAAGGATATCAACCTGAGAAGAGTACAGCCTCTGTCAACCGGAACTTCGGATGCGATTCCAGACAGTTATAGGCTCATTAATGTACTTAATGCTTGGCACTCGCCCTGACATTGCATATGCAGTGACCCAGATGGCGCGAATGGCTGCCAACCCGACACAAGAGCATCTTGATAAAGCTCTATATATTTGTCGATACTTAATCAGTACTCGTGACTATTCACTTGTATATGATGGAAGTACTGGAAATGGCTTAACGGCTTGCACTGACTCCGATTGGGGAGCAGATCCAGAAACTCGCCACTCCCAAACGGGATTTTATATCAAGCTGGCGAATGGTATTTTCCTCTGGAATTCACACCTCCAGAAAACCACAGCTCTGTCTTCAACTGAAGCAGAATATATGGCTTTGAGCGATTGTACTCGCCAAGTCCTGTGGATTAAGCAAATGTTTGGGGAGATCGGTTTCAATCTTAAACCTATACCTATTTGTGGAGACAATCAGGGATCAATTTTTATCGCTAACAATCCGTTACTGAACGTCGCACAAACATATCCCCATTCGTTATCATTTCATCAGAGATGCTGTAACCAATCAGCAAGTAGAGATTTTCTATATCGAAGGGACTGACAATCCTGCCGATATGTTCACCAAGAACCTCGGATATGTCAAATTCGAGCAGTGTAGGTCTCAGCTAGGTCTCATATTCAACCACGCCACTAGCTGGAACTAGTTTGAGCGTTGTTAACTACACTCGATACTTATGCGATTGAGATGCGCTAAGTAAGGGGGAGTGTTGAATGAATAGTAGTATACCATACGTAGTAAATAGTTCACACGCCATGTAGTTTATAAGTCAGACATTCCGTCTGAGTTTAAACAATCACTCTTGATCTCGAACCACAACCATCTCCAAGCAAGAACCTAAACCGTTGCATGTAAGTCCAAGTAACTGCCAACTGTTATGCTTTCGATACCTATGACCGCCCTCGCTGATGCCATTCATGGCCTCGCCGACATCACCTGTTGTAACATCACCACCGAACCCTCTTCCCAGCACACTAAAGTCCGGGAACCAGACACCTTCGACAGAACTGAGACTCGTAAACTCCAGGCGTTCATCGTCCAATGCGAACTCAATTTCCAGGATCGTCCCCGCGCATTCTGGACTGATCGCGCCAAGGTCACTTTCGCCCAGTCCTACCTCAAGGGCATGGCGCTCGAGTGGTTCGAACCAGACATCCTCCATATGGAAGACCCGATCTCCGTCCCCTGTGGATGGACGATTACCGGGAATTCCTCTCGGAACTCCAGACCAACTTTGGTCCTCACGACCCCGTCGCAGAAGCAGAACACCAGCTCGACAATCTTTCGATGAAGGACGGACAACGTATCAACAAGTACGTTGTAGAATTCAACCGCATCGCCTCCCAAGTCCGCGGCTACGGGGATGGTGCCCTCCGGCACCACTTCTATAACGGACTACCGGACCGCGTCAAGGACGAAATCGCCAGAGTCGGAAAACCTCCGACGCTCTCCGAGCTCCGAGTTCTCGCCCAAGGTATCGACGCGCGCTATTGGGAGCGTAAATCAGAAGTTGACCGAAAGGCAAAGACCAACACTCAACCTTCCTCCAAATCATCCGACTCGTCCTCCAAGCCCAAACCCTTTACGTCCACCTCCGGTACTACCTCTTCGTCCAACTCCAACTCCTCCACCCCTTCATCTAAGTCCGCATCTTTCAAAGCGAAAGCTACTCCCGACCTCTCCGACAAGCTCGGGAAAGATGGCAAGCTAACATCTGAAGAACGCAAGCGCCGCTTCGACCTCAAGCTTTGCATGTTCTGTGGTGGCTCCGGCCACATGGCCAAGGACTGCGCCAAGTCCACCTCCCGTGCTGCTAAGGCTCGCGCCTCCATGACCTCCGTTGCTCCGGAGAGTACTTCCACCTCCTCGGAGGTGGAAAAATAGTCAGCAACCTCCAAGACTCCGCACGGGATGGAGGTTGCGTTAACTCCGACCGTGCAACAAAGGAGACCCGACTTAACGCTTCCGCTCTCTCTGATCCGAATTCCCTTATACCATCTGTAACTTTACTTTCTTATGACATCTCCACTTTTCCTGCTCTCATAGACTCTGGTTCTAGTGATTGTTTTATAGATACTACCTTCGTCAAAAAACATAAAGTCAAAACCTTTTCTATACCTCCTATTATTCTCCGCTTGTTCGATGGTACTTCCAATTCCTCTATTACCGAAGCTGTAGACCTCTCTGTTCGTTTCCCTACTGGCGATATCACCTCCGCTACATTTTATGTAACTCCGTTGGACTCTGCCTGCTCACTTGTTCTAGGACACAACTGGCTCACCCGCTACAATCCATCAATTGACTGGGTCTCGAGCAGTATCACTTTCCGTTCAATCCAGCAGCAAGTGCCAACACCCCCGACGTCACCTCCGCAGCCTCCGGCTGACCCCGACTCCCCTGATCCGCCACATTTCTCCGACCGCAAGGCTCCTCCCATCGCCCTCATCAATGCTGCCGCTTTCGCGCTGGCATGCAGACTTGAAGGCTCGGTGCAGTTCAGCCTGCAACTCTGCCCAGATGAAAGTAAGCTTCGTTCCGCTTCCACCGAAGCTGATCCAGTCGATCTATCTTCCATTCCCCCGGAATACCACGAGTTCGCAGATGTCTTCAGCAAGAGCAAGGCCTCCATGCTTGCTCCGCATCGCGAACATGATCTGAAAATCGACTTGGAAGAAGGTACTTCTCCGCCCCTCGGAACACTCTATTCACTCTCTGCCACAGAACTAGAAGCGCTCCGAACCTTCCTCGACGAACACCTCACCAACGGCTTCATCCGTCCCTCTTCCTCCGCTCACGCTGCTCCAGTTCTCTTTGTCCGCAAAAAGGATGGCTCCCTCCGCCTTTGCGTCGACTACAGAGGCCTCAACAAAATCACGAAGAAAGACCGTGTACTCCGGTACAAACATGATCACCCCCTATCTGGCCACTTTGGCCAAAACCGAACACTAGAGCTCATCCGGCGTGAATATACCTGGCCAGGCATAAGAACCTTCGTCAAAGATTACGTCAGTTCCTGCACTACCTGTGCCCAGGCTAAAGTCCCTAGACATTGCCCATATGGTCTCCTGAAACAACTCCCAGTTCCGGAGAAACCCTGGAATTCCATCTCTATGGACTTCATCGAACAACTTCCCCCATCCTCCGGTTTCACCGCCATCCTAGTAGTCGTCGACTGCCTCTCCAAACAATGTATTTTCATTCCGACGCACGACACCATCACATCTCCGGAATTAGCCAAGTTATTCCTACTCCACGTGTTTTCCAAGCACGGAGTTCCATCGCATATCACCTCCGACCGTGGTTCCGAGTTCATCTCCCATTTCTTCCGCTCACTCGGTAAAGCCCTCAACATTCGCCTACACTTCACCTCTGGTTATCATCCCGAAGGCGATGGCCAAACCGAACGCATGAACCAGACGCTCGAACAATACCTACGGATCTACTGCAACTACCAGCAAGACAACTGGTCAGAACTCCTACCCCTAGCAGAATTCGCGTACAACAATGCCCCGAGTGCCACCACCAGATTCTTTGCTAACAAAGGCTACCATCCAAATATCTCCGTTCATCCGGAACGTGACCTGTCCTCCGCTCGTGCTCACAAATATGCCGTCGACTTGGAAGAATTACACCAAGTCCTCCATTCAGAGATGACCCTCACTCAACAATGCTACCAAGGTCCCGCTGACGCTAGGCGAACTCTGGCACCAGACTTCAAGGTCGGAGATCTCATTTTCATCAAAGCCAAATATTTCCGATCTACACGACCTTCGAAAAAGTTGTCCGAGAAGAACCTGGGCCCCTATCCCATCATTGCTCAAGCCGGTACTCATTCGTTCACACTTCGCTTACCCGACACTATGCACTCCGTCCACCCTGTCTTTCATGTCTCCCAATTAGAACCCTCAGTCCCAAACACCATACCCAACCAGAATCAACCCCCGCCACCTCCGGTCGAAGTAGATGGCGAACCCGAGTTCGAAATATCAGAAATCCTCGACTCAAAAATTGATCGCCGGAGAAGACACTGTCAACTCCTCTATCTCATCCGCTGGGCTGGATATGAAGGAACAGATGAAGAAACATCTTGGCTGCTAGCAACAGAACTTGGACATGCCTCTGAACTTGTTGAGGACTTTCACTCCAAGTACCCCGACAAGCCCGGACCTTATTCCGCTTAACTCCGTCGCCACTCAACGTCACCAAAATCAAGCTTGTATTCGACGAAGAAGGGCGGAAGACCGGACATTTACGGAAATATACAAAACCAACTATCTAGGGCGGACTCAATTCCGCTTCTTCCTCTTCTTCTTCTTCTTCCCCTCTCTCCTCATCTTCTTCCTCCTCCTCCTGCTCCAGTTCTTCTACGTCACTCTCCCCGCCCTCTATCAACTTCGCCAATTGCTCCGGCGTATAGTCCGGATCCATCCCCACCCTAATGTCCTCCAACTCCGAGATCATACGCTCGGTTTGGAAGAGCATGCGCTCTGCTTGGTTGGCCCTCTGGTTGTTGGCCCTTTCCATCTCCCCCCTAATCATGCACATCTCCCCCACCAAAGATGCCATCACCTCTGTAAAAACGCCAAACGCATCCCGAGGTTCTTCCTCCTCCCCTTCGACCTCCGGCTCGGGACTCTTCGTGCGTACCTGTTTCTTCTTCGCACCTCTCGGTGACGTTTGCTCCTCCCGCTTCCTCCGGCGCGTCTTGGGCGCATCTCCGGGACGTTCACACTTGGCCTTGATATGGTGACAACGGTCGCAAGACGTCGCCTTTTTCCCCTTGCCTTTGGCCTCGTTCATCTCACAAGTGTTACGTGGGTTGTTGTAAGACAAGCCTCGTCACAAATAAAGGATTCTCACGTAGTCCGGGTAAGGGACACGTGAGGTCTATCCATGAATAGTACGTCCGCTCAACGAGTGGGACGTCAACGACTCAGAGGCTGGAAGTCAGACGACTGAGGAGTCAAGCAGGTAATGCAAGACAACGTAGAATAGCTTGAGGAATACATGCGTGGTACTACGGTTTATATACACGGTGGTCTAAGTGGATATAAGGGGGGAACAATAGAGGGCTATTGTTCGACGCGTATGTAGTACAATGGGAACCGAAGCAACGGATGGCTATTGTTAGCCAAAAGAGTGGAACAATGGAATGATGGGATCGTTGACTGTAGATGAGTCGAAAGTCAACGATCTAAAAATACACAGTAAGTAATCTTATCTCTAAAGGGCGCTTGGGAGATAAGATAGATGCGACGCGAGTGACAAGAGAAAAATCGTAACATTACCCCCCGCTCAAGATTGTAAGTCGCCTGACCTTACAACGTGATCTAGAATTCGCCGTGGGAAGGACCGGGTGAACCAGTCATATTGGCGATAGCCTCTTCAGGGAACGGGTCGTCGGTTTCATAGTCGGGTAGCCCATCTTGAAGGAAGACAGAGGGACTCCTGCGGGAGGAGGGGTGGACGGACGGCGACGTTGGGGGCAGTCGCGTTGGTTATGACCCGGACGAAAGATACGACAGATGGGGCATTCGTACAGTCGACAGTTAATTCTGATGTGCCTGAGGCGGTGACACTCGAAACAGGAGGAGGTATAAAATGCATGGGTTGGGCGAAGGACTGGGCCGGTCTGGGCCTCACCTTGAGCATCATGAGCTAGGTGTTCTCCTGGCGTCTGAGAGACGGGGTGGTCATGGCGAGTAAGCCGTTCTTCAGTTTCGAAGAGTGCGCTTGCGATCTGGGTGCGAGTGAGACCGAAGGTTTCTTCAGTGTCTGGGGAGGACAATGATGAGGGTGTCCCAGAGGTGTTAGTCATAGTACGACCAGCGTGGGATAACGGCACAATGGGGATTGCGCGGGGACGATGCGGGGGGACACGAGGTAGATGGGGACGGAAACAATGTTCTCTCCATCAGAAGAATCTTTGTCGTTAACGATGATGGGGTTGGTGGCGGAAGATCCTGCCGAGTTCGAACTCGAGGCGGATTGTGGAGGAGAGGAGGCAGAAGATGCCTGGCTGTTGCACCTGTCGATGGCGTGGCGAATAGAGGTCATGTCCCAAAGGGTGATCTCAGTGGGGGCGTCAACGCGCGTAGGTCCCACCTGAGGGGAAATTGCTTGATGCATGCCGGTGATGCCAGAGTCGACTAGGGTGGGGGATTCGAGGCGACGACGGTGGGCACGGGTGAGAACGTTCTCGAACCCGAGTTGGTGAAGCAAATTAAGAAGGGCGTCTTCTTGGCAGCAGCGAATGCCGGTGAGTAATAGACCCACTAATTGGGCTTGCTGATCGTCGGAACAACGTAGGATGGGAATGAAGGTTTCCAAGCGAAGTGTCTGCATCAACGCCTGGTGGGTACTTTGTAAGGGAGAGTATCGACCCATTTGGTTGTCGATTTGTCGGGTAAGGGAGATGTCGCGAAGGTCACGAAGGACCGCTAAGTTTAGGTCATTCGGTGGCGGCGGGCGTAGTCTTCGTCCGTAAGGGACATATCTCCGTTCATTCTGTTCAACTGGTGTAGGGCGTCGAGGGCGAGAAGTGCGAGAATGATTGGAAGACATAATGAAAAATATGGGTTTTCGACGATTTCTGTAGGAAGTGACGTGGTGGGCAACCGTTCAGCGAGACTGAGGGAAAGCTTTGGGGCGTGATCGCTTATAAGCTTTCAGGACATCGGGGGCATTCTTCAAATGGGATGGGGGTTCCCAGGAGTTCTCGGACGACGGGTAACCTTTCCATTTGACCAGGAATTTTCGACGAGCTGCGGATCCATGATGTGAAATAATCTTTTTGACTTCCCATTGTTCTTCGGAGTTTACCACGTCAGGTGGTGGTCTTGTGAAATTCGGCCCGTATTTGGGCATTTTGCGATAGGACGATAAAAGAGACACGTGAAACACGTCGTGAATCTTCCAAGTGTTCGGGATTTTCAATTGGTAAGAAACGGGGGATAGAACCTTGATGATTTCAAAGGGTCCTTCACGTTTCGGGGCGAGTTTGCGGCTGGGGTAGTTGAAATTGAGGTTTCTGGCCTCGAGCCAGACCTTGTCACCTAGTTTCCAGGGGATAAATCGAGAGGAAATTCGTTCTTTCATGACTCTTGCAGCGATGTCATGCGCAGCTAGGGCTTCTTGACGGGCGGAAGTAAGTGACGTCATGCGATCTTCTATCAAGGGGATCGCCGTTTCTTTAATCAAAGTGGGGAAAGCTCGGGGTTCGTATCCGAGCATTAAGAAGAAAGGGGTCTTCTTGGTTACGGAATGGACGGAGGAATTATGGGCATATTCCGTGAAGGGTAGGAATCGTGTCCAATAGTGAGGTTTACCATCACAGAAGATGCGAAGGTACGTTTCTAGTTCTTGGTTGACCCGTTCAGTCTCTCCGTCAGTCTGCAGGTGGTAGGCAGAGGAGAGGGCGAGGTCGTAATCAAGGATTCGTGCGAGTTCTTTAGCGAATTTCGAAGCGAACTGCGGTCCTCAATCAGAGATGATCTTGTCGTAAAGTCCAAATCGAGTGAAGACTTTCTCGAAAAAGACATCTGCGACTTCTTTGGCGGAGATCGATTTCGAACAGGGATGGAAAATTACCCCCTTCGAAAGGCCATGGTCTACCATGACCATGACAGAATCGGAGCCGGCCGAAAGGGGAAGGCCGGTAATTAAGTCAACGGAGACTTGCTGGAAGGGGTGAGAGCAAGTCAAAGCAATGGGCATCAAAGCGGGGACAGAGGGGTGAGTGTTGACCTTCATAGATTGGCATGTGGCGCAACCTAAGACAAAGCGGCGAACGAAGGTGGAGAGTCCAGGCCACCAGCAGTCACGGGAGACGAGTTCAGTGGTGCGAGCAATACCAGGGTGACCGGAGGTCGGGGATTCGTGCGCGGCACGGACGACGGCAGACCGATGGTCCGGGGGAACGTAGAGACAGCCTTTATAGTAAAGTTTGCCGTCGGTATATTGCCAGTCAGAGACCGTGGAGCGCGGAAAGAGTGGCGTGCCCTGCTCGAGGGCGCGGGTGGCGTCAAGGACGAGGGGGTCAGAGGATGAAGACACTGCTAGTTTGTCGAGGAGTTCGGTGTCGATGGCACGGACAAACAAACCGGGAGGGAGCAGCGTCACATCGTGGTTGTCGGAGGACGAATCCGGGCAGTTGACGCGAGAGAGTGCGTCAGCCGGGCCCATAGCAGAGCCGGGGGTGTGGACAAAGCAAAGGTCGTAGTCGGCTAGGGTTAACAGCCAACAGGCCTGCCGACGGGAAAGTTTCTGGGGAGAGCGGAAGTACGTTAGGTTCTTATGATCCGTCAGAACCGTTACTGGGTGAGCAGTGCCTTGTAGGTAATGTCGCCAGGCCTGTAAGGCGTGGATGACAGCAAGCAGTTCGCGATCATAGATATCATAGTTGCGTTCCACGGGAGAGAAAGTCTGTGAGATATAGGCACATGGATGGAGGTCTCCATTGCCATCTCGTTGCATTAGGACGCCTCCCGAAGCATGGAGAGAGGCATCAGTCATGACTTCAAAGGGTCGAGAGACGTCGGGCATAGTGAGGACGGGGAGCGTTTTAAACTTGACTTGGAGTTCTTTGAACGCGGCGTCGCATGTAGACGACCATTCCCAAGGGGATAGTTTCTTGGTGAGATCGGTCAGGGGTCGAGCGAGAGTCGCAAAGGAGGGGATAAAGCGACGGTAGAAGTTACAAAATCCCAAGAAGGAGCGTACTTCCTTCACATTCCTAGGGGTAATCCAGTCGTCGATGGCTTTGACCTTTGACGGGTCCATTTTGAAGGTGCCATTGCCAACGACGACCCTGAGGAATTCTACTTCGGGTACGGCGAATTGACATTTTTCCAATTTCAGATATAAGTCGTGTTGTTGAAATCGTTCTAAAACACGACGGGTTCGTTCTTCGTGGACGTCGGGATTGGAGGAGTGAATGAGGAGATCGTCCATATAAATGGCGAGCCATCCCTCAGCGATGAAGTCAGCGAAGTAAGAGTTCATCATTGCTTGGAACGTCGAGGGTGAGTTACACAGGCCAAAGAACATTACCGTTGGTTCGAAGAGCTCGAACGGTGTAATGAATGCTGCTTTCCAGCGATCTTCCGGTTTGATCCGGACATTGTTATACCCCCATCGAACGTCGAGTTTCATAAAGATTGACGATCCTTTGAGTCGATCCATGAGGTCGGAAATTAAGGGGAGGGGATAGGCGTTCTTAATCGTGTGTGAGTTGACGTAACGGTAGTCTTGGCAGGGCCGAAGACTTCCATCTTTCTTTGCAATGAAGAAAAACGGGGATGCTTGCGGGGATTTTGATGGAACGATTTTCCCGGAAGCGAGGTGTTCATCTACGAACGCCTTGCATACTTCAAGTTCTTTCGGGTTTAAGGGGTATACCTTGGCGATCTTTGGTACAAAGGAGTCGTCAAGGTCAATAGCGTGGTCGAACGTTCTTTCAGGGGGAACGTGGTCTGTAGAGGACTTCTCGAAGACATCCTTGTATTTGGCGAAGGCGGCTGGGAGGAGTACTTTCTCCTTAATCGTCTGCTGAGCTATTTCAGTAGCTAGAGTCGTTTGGAGGAGATCGGGATCGAATCTTTTCTTGTATTGGCGATGGATATAATCCGAGCCATCTCCACCGAGATAGCGGACGAGGTATCTTTGTTCAACGAGATGCTTCTGATTGAATCGGGGTCTAACCGGGGATAAGTGCTTGTGAGGCAGTTCAATTTCCCCAGTTTCCCAATCGATAATCGGGTTTGCGGATTTCAACCATGGCATGCCAAGAATGGCATTCTCCTTGCCGCAGTTGACGACAAAAAAGGTCTGCTTCATCTCACGATCGTCAATGCGGATCGTGACAGTGGTAGTGAAGCGGCAGGTCTGTTTATTCGGGGAGCCGTCTACGTTGCATGGTGTAAGTGGTTTCGAGAGTCGGGAGAGGGGGAATCGATTCTTGATGGCGAAGTGCGTGTCCATTACATTAATGGAGGCTCCACTATCAATCAAGGCGTGAGAGTCGACGATTATTGTACCGGGTTTTCGGAAGAATGCGACCGGGATATGAAACGAGTTGCCATTCTTCTTTTTTGATACAATTACAGGGATGCGAGGAGTAAATGTCGACTTAACTCCTCGATTCAAAAACCCACCCGATCGATTTCGGGTTCTCCTATACTTTCGTCGTCTTCTTGCTTCTCCCCTTTCCCTTCAAAACACATCTTCATGACGTCCAGGATCTCGGTTTGAGAGATCTTCCTTCCCGTAAGGGAGGAGATGTATTGTTGGACTTCGGAAGGCGGTTCTTCGATAGCTCGGACCGTTTTGGTCGGGTTCCTCTTCTTCTTCCTATCTTCGCCCTTCTTTGGGCAGTTAGCGACGCGATGGCCAGATTGACCGCATTTGAAGCATAGACCTTTCCTCATGTAGTCGGCCCATTGAAGGGGCATGAGGTTAATCCGGTCTACGTCCATAGCGTCAGGGTCCCTGGCGGGTCGGGAGTGGGAAGAGGGGTTCCACGTGCGGTTGTTTTTAAAGGATTGGATGCGGGTGTTCTGCATGGCGAAATGCTGCGCCTTTGCGATCCATTCGTCTAGTGTGGTGGGAATGGTATCCATTCCCATGATACGAGTGGAGAGGTCGAGGTGGAGTCCTCAGGAGTACCACGAGATGAGGGTGTTGTCATTGGTGATCCCAGATCTCTGAGCGAAGAGACGGAACTGGGAATTGTATTCTTCGAGGCCGCCGCATTTCTTCTGGTCAAGCGTGGACAGCTTGGCGGTGGCTGTTTCCTTGGTATCTTGCGTTACGAAGGAAGTTCTGAATTTAGTTTCGAATTCTGTCCAGGTCCCGTAATCCGGGGTTCTCATGGCGTCTACCTTCGCATAGAAGGTTTCGGCCCAGGAGGCGGCGGTGCCTTTAGTCAGATAAGACAAGGCGGCAAGGACCTTCTTTTCATCTGTGTCGTAAACATGGGTGTTGATTCGGAAGTATGCTTTAACACTCAAGATCCATTGGTTCGCGTCAGTGGGCGAGCCGTTGAAGGCGGATGGTTGTCCGACTTTAATCTCCGGTGCCTTGGTAGCCATAGTGGTAGGGGTTCGTGGTGGTATGAGTGCTGGTGGAGGTAGAGTCGTTATCTGGACGGCGGTTCGGGGTTCGGGGAGGATGATGGCTTCCCACCAGCGATGGAATAGAGTCGGGTGTTCATAGGGGTCTTTGTTGGTTTCGTGGGCGAAGTCTGCTCAAGCTGCGTCAGGGACGGAGTCGAGGAAGTCTTTGTCGATCTGGGAGAGTTCTTCTGCTTCCGATGGGGTAGCAGATCGGGGTGGTTGATCTTCTGGGTCTTGGCCTAGGCGAGATATGCCGTGGCCGGGTCCTCGTGTATCCGCTACGGGGTAGGGATTGGCGAGGGATCTAGATTCTCTTATATTCCAAGAGTAATCGGGTTGAGGATCTTGTCACGTAATCTGTAGACGATGGGGTACTTCTCTGGTCCGAGCAGCCGTAAAGGGACTGCGAGGGGTCGACGGAGGAGTCGTCTTGTCTGTTTGTGCGCTGGGGCAGGTTTCCCAGACGCGTCAGGTCTCGAGGTGGGTGTTCGGCTACTAGGTAGTAGGAACGTCTTAAGAGAAGCTATTCTTTTGTTACGTGGGTTGTCATAAGACAAGCCTCGTCACAAATAAAGGATTCTCACGTAGTCCGGGTAAGGGACACGTGAGGTCTATCCACGAATAGTACGTCTGCTCAACGAGTGGGACGTCAACGACTCAGAGGCTGGAAGTCAGACGACTGAGGAGTCAAGCAGGTAATGCAAGACAACGTAGAATAGCTTGAGGAATACATGCATGGTACTATGGTTTATATATGCGGTGGTCTAAGTGGATATAAGGGGGGAACAATAGAGGGCTATTGTTCAACGTGTATGTAGTACAATGGGAACCGAAGCAACGGACGGCTATTGTTAGCCAAAAGAGTGGAACAATGGAATGATGGGATCGTTGACTGTAGATGAGTCGAAAGTCAACGATCTAAAAATACATAGTAAGTAATCTTATCTCTAAAGGGCGCTTGGGAGATAAGATAGACGCGACGCGAGTGACAAGAGAAAAATCATAACAGCAAGGGACCCCAGCGGCCTCGCAGGCGTTACACGCCGCCAGCTCCGGCGACTCTTCCAGGATCACGCGCTCTTTACCCTTCGAGGTACCTGCCACGGGAGTCTAGCAACAATCAATAAAAAGTGTAGCAGTTAGCAATTCACCACACACCTGTGACCTCGCCACCTCTTCCGCTCGGCGACGAGCCTCTGTCTCCGCCTCTGTCTCTGCCTCTGCTCTCACTCTAGCCGCCTCTTCGGCCTTCTTACGGGCTGCCTCCATCGCCCTCTTTCTCGCCTCTTCCTCAGCCCTCTGCCTGGCTTCCTCTTCAGCCTTCTTTTTCGTCTCTTCTTCGACTCTCTTTTTCTCCGCCTCTTCCACAGCTTTCTTCGCCTTCACGCGCCTCCGACATTCCGTGGCCTTCTTTCCAAATAGTTCGTCGCTATCGTCCTCGTGCTCCTGGAGCAAGTCATCCGCCCAGCTGGTAATATCGTTCAAGTCGAAATTGTCGGACATGGTGCGATTCAGAGAATAAGGGTTGTTAAAAATTTTTCAGGTGATGTTCAAAATCTTTATGCCGGTTTAACGCTCCGCTTCAAACTCAGCCGGAAATCCCCATCGGATGATCACCTCCACATGGCCCTCAAGGGTTCGGGCCTAAGAGGGGGATACTGTCATATCCCATATCACGCACGCCATCTCCGGGTCTCCGGACCATCTCCGGACCACATACAACGTTCTCGCCCCATCTCCGCTCCTCCGGTTCTCCTCCTCTTGCTACTCCTATCTTGATTACTAATTCCGCTTATGTCTCTCCATTCCATCTTGACATTTCTTGACGACCCTGTCGTCCATCTACTTACTTTGGTCTAGTACATTCTCCATGACTCCTCCTGACTCACGTTGACTCATTCTGACTCCCTATGATTCCCGTTGACTCCTTCTGACTCCCTCTGTTCTGATTATGGTATCTCCGGCTCTCCGGATACCTTGTGTTTACTTGTCATCGTAGTTACTTTCCTTTATTGGTTATTCTCCGTTGTAGTATAAAAGCTCGACATGTACTTAGTATTCGGCAGTTCGAATATCAACTTAATTTCCTCCTGTTCAACTCAGTCTGACCTCCTCCTAAATCAACTCTTTGATCTCCCCCTGCTCGACACTTGAAGCAAGACTTCTTGTCGTCACTCTAACCCAACTCCATATCATCTCCGACGCTCCACTCCTCCGACAAATACTTGGACACGAACTCGCGGCAAGGGCGCAACACATAAGTTGAAGCCGACATCCATTTCGCCCCTTCGTCTATACTCCTATCACTTTCGCTGCTCCGATAACTCCGGAGGAACCGGACTTAACATTAGCCGCCGGAAAGATCCAACCATCGAAGTCCCCTCAAGCATCCCCCTTCTTTTTTGTCTCAAAAAAAGACGGATCTCTCCGACCCTGTCAGGACTACCACTATGTCAACTCTCATACCGTCAAGAACGCTTATCCCCTTCCTCTCATCTCCGACCTCGTTGATAAAGTCAAAGGATCCAAGATCTTCACAAAGATGGATATCCGATGGGGATACAACAACGTTCAGATTAAACCTGGTGATCACTGGAAAGCCGCGTTCATCACCCCCTTCGGCCTTTTTGAACCAACGGTCATGTTCTTCGGACTTTGTAACTCTCCCCCAACCTTCCAAGCGTTCATGGATCACATCTTTGCGGACTATATCGCCGAAGGATGGCTGATCATCTACATGGACGACCTGTTGATCCACTCTGCCGACCCAACGCTTCATCATGAACGAACCCAGAAGGTTCTCTGCCGAATGAAAGAACATGACCTATACCTCAAACTCGAGAAATGCAAGTTTAACGAAAAGGAAGTCGATTATTTGGGTCTTATCCTCAAAGAAGGAGCCGTTAAGATGGACCCAGTAAAACTCGACGCTATAGCCTCATGGAAGACCCCCTCTACTGTCAAGGAAGTCCAATCCTTCCTCGGATTCTGTAATTTCTACCGATGGTTCATACCATCGTTCTCGAATCTCGCCCGTCCACTGACGGACCTGACCAAGAAGTCCACTCCGTGGCTCTGCTGTGAACAGTCCTTCCACAAGATCCAAAAGTTGTACATGGAACGACCCGTCCTACTCCTCCCTGATACATCCAAACCATTCACCATCATGACCGATGCCTCTCTCACCGCTACCGGGGGAGTCTTAATGCAGACAGACGACAATGGTGACCTTCATCTGTGTGCCTATCTCTCCAAAAGTTTCTCCCCCGCTGAACGGAACTATGATATCTATGATCGGGAACTTCTCGCTGTGATTCGTGCCCTCAAGGGTTGGCGTCAGTACCTCCAGGGTACCGCTCACGCTGTCACGGTTCTCACTGATCACAAGAATCTCACTTACTTCCGTTCCCCACAGAAGCTCTCTCGTCGACAAGCGCGCTGGATGCTCACCCTTGCCGATTACGACCTCACATTCATTCACACCCCGGGGTCTCAGATGGGCCCCGCTGACGCCCTCTCCCATAAAGATGGTTCAAGTACCACCCCAGATAACCAGGACGTCACCCTCCTGCCGGAGTCGTTCTTTACCCATCGGATTGACCTTGAACTCTCCGATAGAATCCGTTCCTCTACACCGACTGATCCGCTAGTCCTCTCCGCCCTCCGTGCTATGGAGAGTGACACCTCTTTGTTCCCACGAGCTGCACGCTCTGATTGGGACTTTGACGGATCCCACCTTTACTTTAAAAATCGCTTATATGTCCCTGCCCCCGAATGCCGTGCCCTCGTGGCTTCGATTCATGACTCTCTGTCCGCCGGTCACCCCGGCATCACCCGTACTCTGGCCCTTGTCTCTCATGATTATTGGTGGCCCGGACTTTCTACCTTTGTCCGGCAATTTGTCCTTGGCTGTGTTCCTTGCCAAGCATCCAAGGTGAATACTCACCCGACGGTGCCCGCATTATCTCCGATCCCTTCCACCTGCTCTCGGCCGTTCCAGCAGGTTTCTGTTGATCTCATCACGGGTCTCCCCATCTCCGATGGTTTTGATTCCATTATGGTCGTGGTAGACCATGGCCTTTCGAAGGGGGCAATTTTTACCCCTTGCCACGCCACTATTAGTGCCGCAGACGTGGCTGACCTATTTTTCAAACACGTGTACACCCGTTTTGGGTTATATGACAAAATCATTTCAGATAGAGGTCTGCAGTTCGCCTCGGCTTTTGCCAAAGAACTCGCCCGAATCCTCAACTACGATGTCTCCCTTTCCTCTGCCTATCATCCGCAATCAGATGGACCAAGAACTAGAAACCTACCTCCGCATCTTCTGTGAAGGAGATCCTTATCTATGGGCCTCGCTACTCCCCACCGCCAAATTTGCACACAACTCCAATGTGCACTCGGTTACAAAGAAATCTCCGTTCTTCCTGATCCTCAGATATGAACCCCGTTCCTATCCAACCATCAACAAGAAATCCCTGCTACCTTCCATCGAAGAATGGCTGAAAACCCTCGCTGATGCCCGAAAAGAAGCCCTTGCTGCACATGAAATAGCACAGCGTGTCATGAAAGAACGGATATCAACTTGGTTCAAACCCTGGAACATAGGAGATAAAGTATGGCTAGAAGCCCGCAATCTCAAATTCGGATACCCGTTGTGGAAGCTCGCCCCGAAACGGGAAGGTCCTTTTGAAATTATCCAAGTCCTATCGCCGATCTCCTACCGCCTAAAGATCCCAGTCACCTGGAAGATACACAATGTCTTCCATGCCTCTCTCCTATCGTCCTATCGGGAAACCCCCGAACACGGACCGACATTCCATCGACCCCCTCCTGACCTTATTGATGCCGAAGAAGAATACGAAATCGATAAAATCCTGTCACATCGTGGAGCTGCAAATCGCCGCCAATACCTCGTGTCGTGGAAAGGATACCTGTCCTCCGAGAATTCTTGGGAACCTGAGTCCAATCTCTGACACTCCGCCTCATCGTTAGAGGCATATAAACGCACCCGACCCAAGGAATTCCCCAACTTACCAACCACAGAAAATAAACAATCATGCCTCCTTCCCACACCATGTCAAACCAGTCCAACGTTGTTTTCACCCCACCGCCGACATTCATCCCACGTCCACTACCGTTCGCCCAACGACTCGTCGATACCCGTCTATGCTCCGTCATGGAGCTTATCGTGTCCTCATCCAGGACTCCCGCATGGCTCTTGCCATTGAACGCCGCCTTGAAACAGACTCCCTCTTCACTTTGCCTATGCCACCACTCTGCAGAACACCCGCCTCATCCATTTCGCGTCTCACCTAAAGAATGCCGGCTTCACGGCTGGAGCAATGGTCGCGTCCCTCCTTGAAGCCCTGCAGAAAGAGCAGGAATTCCAACTCCTCACCTTGTTTGAACAACTAGGAGCAGAGGACCTATTCTACAACATCAGACAGAATATGGGACGAGTCGCGACGAACGACCTCCATGTAGACGAAACCCTATTCTTCAACACGTCATCTCCACCCACTCTGCGTCCTCGTCCCCCACGTCCGAATCGTCACTTCCCCCGTCCACTGTACAAACACCCGACGAACCTGTGCATACGACACTTCCTGTTCCACCACCGAGGGGTAACCTCCCCTTTCCAGTTGCTAGGGGTCGACACCCCCGTCACCCAAGACATGTCATTATCCACTCGATTCCAACCTCTCACGCTGGATGACCTAGATCGTCAATTACGTCACCTATGACGTCGCCTCCTACTTCACCACCTACTAGCTCGGGTACAGGCACTGCAGCCAGTCCCATCGACGTCGACGCCTTAGAAGCGTTCGGCATATCCTACGAAGAACTTGACCGCTCCATGACCATCGCTGAGACTTCCCATGCACGTCGTACTGAGGAATTAGAGCTGGAGGTCCTCTGTGACACCACTGTCCCCCTCTCCCGTACCGATCCTTGCTATCGGGATGCCTGTTTCGAATGTCACTGCCTCGGACATGTCCGAGTTAACTGCCGCTGGTATCAATGTCCTACATGTCAGTCATTTGCCCCCAGACACAACCAAACCCGTTGCCCTTGCAACCGCTCTGCTTCCCCTGACCTCACCCTCGTTGGAGATCAGGACAACGACTACGATAGCTTTGACGACACTGCCCGTGCCAACATGACGGGTTCCCCCGTTCCTCCTTAAATTTCGCCAGTGTCTCAATGTCACCCTAAAACGGGGGTAATGTTACAGTCTTTCTTTTTCTTGTACTACTTACGTCTTCACTCCTATCCAATGTACCACTATGTGACTTAGCTCTATTACCTAAGTCCCCATTTCCCCTCACTTCAGGTTACCCCCAGACATAGGCTCTTAGCCTATATTCTGCCTACTAAAAATATAGGCTAAGAGCCTATTGTGCCAAGGGGCATCCCCAAGGTGAAAAATGAATTTTCAGGATGTGTGGGAAAGTGTATTTTGGGTGTTTTGGAAAAGTGTGGGTGTCACATGGGATGCCCAAATATTTTGGGACACCCAGGGATAGTTTGGGTTTCCCATTGACTTTGGACGACCTATGGGGGTGTCAGGGGTCCTTGTTTGGGACTTCCAAAAAATCCCACAAAAATTACAGAATTACAAAATTCAGCAAGCTGCAATGTTGCTTGGAGTCCCTACTGAAGAACTAGGTAAATCATTAACCTACAAAACAAGCTACATATCCATCCCAGGCCTCAGTGACTCACCAATACCCATGAAATCAACACCAGAAGATTACACAGTACAATGGTGAAGTTTTGATTGTGTAGTTTTGAGATTACTGCTTGGCCATTTCACCACCTATGGTGTACAGAATGACTAGGTGGTTGTTATATCTACTCATGGTGCTTCAAATGACTTGTCAGAATCTTGAATAACTCCTCTACACTAATTAAGGTGATGCTTACAGGAGGAATTGGGATGCCCACAATAGGAGTCTGAGTATGCATTCAGGATATGTAGATGGTGCATTTTGGACAGCCATAGTGGGAGTTTGGGGATGTTGAAAATGGTGAATTGGGGATGCCCACAAAGTATCTTTGGGACACCCACAGCAGATCTTGGGACATCCAGGGGAGAAGTTTGGGATGCCCACAGTAACAATTGGGATATCCAGGGTGGGAGTTTGGGATGCCCCAGTGGAGGTTTGGGATGCCCACAAAAGTGTACACTTTTGCCGGCCTCACTCGCGCATCTCCGGCCTCACTCGCGCATTCCCGGCCCCGGACTCAACCACAGTCCTGTTTCGGTATAGTCTTGCTTAGTGAGTATGGCAGTGTCTGTCATATCGCTCCATTCTGTCCCCGACTCTATTTCATATCCGGCTTTCTGTATGTACTCTTGTCCCGGTCCTGCCTTTGTCATCTTACTGCGCCTCCATTCTTGCTTACTGATATCTTACTAATATCCCGGTCTCCGGATTACCGGACTGTGCTTAGCTGTGTTACCCATTAGTATTTAATCTGTAGATACTTTGTCCGGTAGTCTCTAGTCTGAAATCAACTTAGTCTCTTCTCCTATATCTGTCTAGACTGGAGTCTACGCAAGGGATCAACTCTCCGCCTTGAGTAGTTGAATCCAAAGCAGTCTACCCCTTACTTCTGTTATCTCTACACTACCCCGACCGGAGTTATATCCGGACTTAGCCGGAGAAGACCCGGACTTGACAACTTGGTAGACAAAAGTGTACACTTTTGGCTGGAGTTTTGCTACACGTTGTGTACACTTTTTCGCTATACTTTTTAAGTTGACTTGGTAGACAGAAGTGTACACTTTTGGCCAGAGTTTTGCTACACTTTGTATAAATGTTTTCACTACATTTTTTTTAATTGGTTTAGTAGACAAAAGTATATACTCTTGAGTGGATTTTTGCTACACTTGGTATACACTTTTTCACTACACTTTTTAAATTGGTTTGGTAGACACAATTGTATACTTTTGGCCAGAGCTTTGCTACACTTTATATATATTTTATAATAATAGCTGTGATTAGATAAGTTTGGAATAAGTAGATAAGCAGAGTTACTAATATTAGATGTGATTAGATAAGTATAACTATTATAATGATGTGGTAGATAAGTATGGAATAAGTAGATAAGTAAAACTATAATGGTAGATATGATTAGATAAGTATGAAATAAGTAGATAAGTGAAATTGAAATGGTAGATGTGATTAGATAAGTATAAAGTAACTAAATGAATGAAACTATATCAGCTGGTAGATGTTCCAACTCACAATCTGGGTATTTTAATTGCTACTATGGGTGTACCAAACTCAGCATGTGGGCATCCCAAACTCCCAGGGGGCATTCCCAAACTCATATTGAGGGCATCCTAAGACATGCTGTGGATGTCCCAAGGCCACCATGTGGGCATCCCAACCTTCTCCTTTGGATATCCCAAGACCTGCCATGGGTGTCCCAAAGCTACTATATGGGCATCCCAAACCTCCACTGGGGCATCCCAAACTCCCACCCTGGGTATCCCAATTGCTTCTGTGGGCATCCCAAACTTCTCCTTGGATATCCCAAGACCTGCCATGGGTGTCCCAAAGCTACTATATGGGCATCCCAAACCTCCACTGGGGCATCCCAAACTCCCACCCTGGGTATCCCAATTGCTTCTGTGGGCATCCCAAACTTCTCCTTGGATATCCCAAGACCTGCCATGGGTGTCCCAAAGCTACTATATGGGCATCCCAAACCTCCACTGGGGCATCCCAAACTCCCACCCTGGGTATCCCAATTACTACTGTGGGCATCCCAAACTTCTCCTTGGATATCCCAAGATCTGTCATGGGTGTCCCAAAGCTATTATGTGGGCATCCCAAACCTCCACTGGGGCATCCCAAACTCCCACCCTGGATATCCCAATTGTTACTGTGGGCATCCCAAACTTCTCCCCTGGATGTCCCAAGATCTGCTGTGGGTGTCCCAAAGATACTTTGTGGGCATCCCCAATTCACCATTTTCAACATCCCCAAACTCCCACTATGGCTGTCCAAAATGCACCATCTACATATCCTGAATGCATACTCAGACTCCTATTGTGGGCATCCCAATTCCTCCTGTAAGCATCACCTTAATTAGTGTAGAGGAGTTATTCAAGATTCTGACAAGTCATTTGAAGCACCATGAGTAGATATAACAACCACCTAGTCATTCTGTACACCATAGGTGGTGAAATGGCCAAGCAGTAATCTCAAAACTACACAATCAAAACTTCACCATTGTACTGTGTAATCTTCTGGTGTTGATTTCATGGGTATTGGTGAGTCACTGAGGCCTGGGATGGATATGTAGCTTGTTTTGTAGGTTAATGATTTACCTAGTTCTTCAGTAGGGACTCCAAGCAACATTGCAGCTTGCTGAATTTTGTAATTCTGTAATTTTTGTGGGATTTTTTGGAAGTCCCAAACAAGGACCCCTGACACCCCCATAGGTCGTCCAAAGTCAATGGGAAACCCAAACTATCCCTGGGTGTCCCAAAATATTTGGGCATCCCAACCTGTCACCTTGGGCATCCCATGTGACACCCACACTTTTCCAAAACACCCAAAATACACTTTCCCACACATCCTGAAAATTCATTTTTCACCTTGGGGATGCCCCTTGGCACAATAGGCTCTTAGCCTATATTTTTAGTAGGCAGAATATAGGCTAAGAGCCTATGTCTGGGGGTAACCTGAAGTGTTTCCCCTTTTGCTTCACTTAACCCGCCTACCCAGCTTATCTCTGGGAAACCTTCCATCGTGTTCCACCGCTTTTTATGGACTACCCGTTGTACATGTAACCCTTATCAGGGACATGGTCTGTGCTCCGTCTTGACTACTATAAAAGATAGCTATTTCGCTGTAGTAGTTCCCTAGTTTAGATCTACGCAATCTTACAGCTTATAGCTCATCTGAGACTTCAAGACAACTCGACTTGTTAGCTTTGAGTGGCCTGTCGCTAGCCAGTAATAGCGATCTTTGATCTTAGCAAGGAACCCTTCAAGAGCTTCACTCTTGGGACGAACCCTTGCTCGTTGTTGTTAGCTAGTCGAGACCTTCCTGTCTCAACCAGCGTAACAGGCCGGGATTGGCTCTTGGTCACGCGCTGAGTTTCATCTTTGCACTCCCAATAGTGGGCATCAATTTCTTGGGCTAGGTGACGAAGGTCACCCAAAACTCGGGGTTTACCGACACAACAGATTTCATCCTTGATGCGGTCTGGGAGTCCGGAGTAAAAATGGTGGCCCAAGGCACCGTCTCCATAGTCCCAGACTTGGGACACGATGCGGTTGAATTCAACCACGTACTTGTTGATACGTTGGTTGTCCTTCATCTGGAGATGGTCAAGCTGACTTTCTGCGTCAGTGACTGGGTCGTGAGGTCCGAAGGTGGTCTGGAGCTTGATGACAAATTCATGCCATGAGTCCATTCAAAGGGGACGATCATCCAGGGTGTCCATTGCAAGCAAGTCCAGTTCGAACCATTCGAGGGCCATGCCCTTTAGGTATGACTGGGCGAAGGTGACCTTTGCCCGGTCTGCCTGGAAGGCACGAGGCCAGTCTTGGAAGTTTAGTTCGCATTGAACTAGAAAAGTCCGGAGATCTTTGGGTTTGGTGCCGTCAAAAGTGTCTGACTCCCTGACTTTCGTCCTGGCAGAGGGTGAAGAGTCATTGCATTTGGAAGCCCGGGCCAAACTGTTGATAGCATGGGTGAGGTTGTCGAAGATGGCATAACCGGGATCTAAGTTTTCCGGGATGTCGAGGAAGGGGTCTCCTTCGTCATCACCATTATTGCCATTGTCATCATTATCATCATCGCCTGAGCCATCTCCTGGGTTGTCATCCCCAGGATCACTACTGTCAGGGTCACCTGGAAGGCCACGAGGGGTAGTAGTGTGGGATGTCCGGTTGGAAGATCTAGGTTGTGGACTAGGAGTGGGAGTGGGAGAAGACCTTCTCGCAGAGAAGCTTCTGAATGTAGGGAATGTCATGGGTTTGGGTAACCCGTGCGGGTCTCGGGTATGGGTACCTCACGGGTATGGTGGGGGTCAGGATTTCGTGCCCCGCACAAAACCCGTACCCGTGGGGGTACCCGTGGCCTGATTTAGGCTTTCACGGTGGTGACAATACCATTTATAATATTTTGCCGGCTTGCGCAAGCGCATCACCAAGTCCAGCATTGATACCACAAGAGTTTTCGTCTCCCAAGTTGCCATTGCACACACATGCTGGGCTACTCATGGACCTCCTTCAACCATCAACTGCCACCCCCATCGCTCTGGCCCAAGTGACGAGTTTATTGTCGTCCACAATGGTATCATCACCAATTACGCTGAAATCAAACAAGTGTTGCAGAATCATGGCTACAAGTTCGAGAGCGACACCGACACCGACACCATAGCCATTCTTGCGAAATACTCCCAACCTGATAAGCATATCACATTCACCACCCTTATCAAGACCATCTTGAAAGAACTCGAAGGCTCCTTTGCCTTTGTCTTCAAGTCTGTTCACTACCCTAATGAGATTGTCGCCGCCCGCCGAGGTTCACCTCTCTTGATTGGTGTCAAGACTGACAAGAAGCTCAAAGTCGACTTCGTTGACGTTGAATTCGCCGGCGCCGAAGCTGATACTAAGGCCGTTGAGAGTCGTGAGTGGAATGTGCTGACATGTCGCTCAATGCTAACTAGTTCTACAGTTGCGCCGCCTACCTCTCCCACTTCCCGGCTGGCTCCACCCTCCTTGGGCCCCAAGATCTCTCGCAGACAATCTCGCAACTTTATGTCTGAGGATGGTGTACCCCAACCAATCAAATTCTTTATCACATCAGATGCTGCCGCTATCGTCGAGCACACTAAACGTGTCCTCTACCTTGAAGATGACAACATTGCGCACATTGCTGAAGGTCAACTTCATATCCACCACCTCCGCCACAATGAGCCAGGCCAGCCCGACACTCCTGCCACTATTTTCAAGGAGTTGACCAAGATTCCTGTTAGCATTGAACTCGCCTCTGATTTCTTGGATCACAAGATGCCCATCTTCCGTGACGATGTCTGTGTTTTCGTCAGCCAAAGTGGAGAGACAGCCGACACCATCCTCACACTGAGGTACTGCCTGGAACGTGGAGCCCTCTGCATCGTTGTGGTCAATGCTGTCAGTTCGACTCCAAATCTGTCGTTAATACTATGCGTGGACGTGTCAACTTTGCCCATGGCCTCACAACCGTCCCATGGTCTCGCAAACCATCCCATGGCCTCGCAAACCGTCCCATGGCCTCGCAAACCATCCCGTCGCCTCATGGACCCCACCACTTCAGTAATGGCCCTGTCACGTCGACGTACCTACCCCTCCCCTATCACAAGCCGCCAACTGTAGTTTAGTAATATGTAATAAATCATATGTATATTTTGTATTGGTACCCGTGTGTCTACCCATTACAGGTATGTACCCGTACCCGCGCGAACGGGTACTGACCTGTGACGGGTACGGGTGTGGGTATGGCCACTGATACCCCGGGGTATACCCGTGCCATTCCCTATAGACTGAATGAGGTAGAGGCTACCGGGGTGTGTCTAGTGCTGGCTAAGGCTAGCAGCGCATTCTGACGATGCGAGGTGGATGCTGAGGCGGAAGCCTCTGTGGTACGGGAACAAAGTCGGGTTGTCATGGTCATGACACAGATTGCTGAGAATAAGGATTTACTTGACGAGTGAACCCACACAAGAGTGAGTCTGAAATACTGTCAAGTCCGGGTCTTCTCCGGCTAAGTCCGGATGTAACTCCAGTCGAGGTTAGTGTTTAAAAGTCCGGTCCTAGGACCGAAAAAAGACCAAGGACTGAACTGGACCAGGACCAAATTCAGCCACACACTGGCTGCAATTGGGACCGGTCTGTCTCGGTTTTGGTCTCGGTTCCTCACATTTTTCATTAGCACAGGACTGGCTGAAGACCAGTCTCGACCAGTCTAAACCAGTCTTCTCAAGACCGGTCTTCGTCAGGACTTGTTGCTTGCAAGAATTGACAAGTTTTTATTACTACATAGCATCTATAATACACAAACGAATAAATATAACTCTTTGTCAATGGCCCGTGGTGTGTGGTTGTGGTGTGTAGGTGGGGGCCCGCAGTTGGCTGCGCAGACATGTCACATCGTCGGAGTCGAGGCTGGATTGTGTCGTCGGGGTCATGGCTATGTTGCGTCGTCAGGGCATCACGCCGCGGCTCGCTGCTGTACTGTTAATAAAATGTTTTTTTCACTTATTTGTTTTACTTACCATGCTGAGGTACGTTAGGCGAATGTCGGGCTGTCGTCGTCGTCGTTGCACGTGGTGGTTGCATGCACTGCGTCGTGCATGGGCATACGACAGAGCTTGATACCCATGATGGGACCATGCTCGTCAAGCTATGGCTCGCTGTTGTACTGTTAATAAAATATTTGTTTACTTACCATGCTGGATGCAAGCTAGGCTGTCGTCGATGGTCATTGTGGCTGCGCGTGGTGGTTGCATGCATGTTGTGCATAGGCATATAGCAGTGCCTGATAACCCCGATGGGACCACGCTCGTCATGCCAGCGTTGGGTGCATGTTGGGCCCTTGTCGTCGCCGTGGCTGTGCGTGGTGGTTGCATGCATGTCGTACATGGGCGTATGACGGTGCTGCACGCTGGGCTGTCGTCGTCGTCATGGCTGTGCGTGGTGGTTGCATAGATGGTGTGGATGATGTGGATGGGCCTAAGACAGAGCTTGATACCCGAGATGGGACCACGCTCGTCAATGAGCTTGCCACTTGAAGCAGTGGTGGATGGGTGGATGGGCATTGAAGACATGGCTGCACCTAGTTCATAGTCATAGTTAATGAAATATGAAATTTTCTGTACTTACCATGCGGGTGACGTTTGGGCCACAGGGAAGGGGTTTGGGTCTTCATGTCATTGGAGAGGCTGCATTGAAGCATTTCAGTTGCATTTGGGGGTAAGGCAAGATGGGTCGTGGCCATGGCCATGGCTGCAGTAGTTCTCAGTTAACAACAAGTAGGTTGTTTTTTGCTTACCACATGGGGGCATGCACTCGTGCACAATGTTTGGGCTGCAGATGGAGCATTTGGGGCACAGGTGACACATTGGGGCCATTGGTGTTGTCGGTGAGGTACGAGATGTGGGTGATGCGTTAAGCCACAATTAGGAAGAATGAAAATAATTACGAATAATCCAAAGACCGGTTAGGACCGGTTCGGTTGCCACTGGCACTGCCACCAGACTGGTTGCAAGTGGTTTCAGTCCGGTCTTTGCAGATTTGAGGATTTTGCAAGACCGGTTTGAGTCCGGTCCTACCAAATATAGCCAGAAGACCGGACCAGACCGGACTTTTAAACACTAGTCGAGGTAGCATAGAGATAATAGAAGTGAGGATAGACTGCTTGGATTCAACTACTCAGGTGGAGAGTTGTTCCCTTGCATAGGTTCCAGTCTAAGGCAGGATAGAAGAAGTAACTTAGTTGATTTCAGACTGAAGACTACCGGACAAATTATCTACAGCTTAAATACTAATAGATAGCATAGCAAAGCACAGTCCAGTAATCTGGAGACCGGAAGATGAGTCAGATATTAGTAAGACAAAGTTCAAAGTGCAGTAATTAGTAAGACGAGACCAGGACAAGAGAACATATGAAAAGCCGGATACAAGTCGGAAGCATAATGGAGCGATGACAGGTACTGCCATGCTCACCAATCAAGACTATACCAGAATGAGATGTGGAAGAAGTCCGGGACTGGGGATGCACGAATGGCGCCGGAGATGTGCGAGTGTGGCTGGACTTAAGAATAGGGGTCCGGACATGGCCATGATAGTGCTTGACACTAAGATTAGCCCACTCAAGTGTTCAGTGGATGGTTGCAAGTGCCACAGGAAGGAATCAATATTGAGTGAGACATGACTGATATTCATTGAGAAACAGGCCAGGTTTATGATGTGCAAGGGCAAGAAGGTAGTTGCAGTTGCTATGTAAGAGATTTCATGCTCTTCTGCACCCTAGTGCAGCAGCTTTGGTGACAGATCCAGTCTGGCAGTGTTGGCAAACAATGCGCTTGAGTGTTGATAGAGAAAAGCCAGTGATGTGGTATCAGGCAACTGACAAGGTCAGCCCCATCTACCTGCATAGGATTACCAGGATTCTCACCCAGTATACTGGGAACCGGTACCAGGGAGGGAATGCATTTTACACACACCATGTGATCATGGTAGTGTGGGACTCAATCACATGATTTTATGTTGTTGCAAGTGGGACGTTAGCCGGACTAGCACTCCACTATCCACATATGCAGAATCACCGGTGATTAGGCAAGAGCATGGGTTGGGGTAACCCGCACGGGTCACGTGTACGGGTACCATCCGGGTGCGGGTACGGGTCAAGGTTTTGGGACCCGCAAGGAAACCCGTACCCGGCTGAGACCCGTTACCTTTTTTGGTGTGTGGCAGTGAGTCAGCATCGATAATCACTCACACCATGACTCTCCCCAGCTACCACACAACGGGCATGCCAAATGCAGCCACACGACGACAACTCAACACATGTGCACGTTTGTGAGCCAGATACGTGAATCATTGCTAGACGTGCGTTAACATGCTCACACCCTACTGACCTGCCTTAGCTCCTACAACACTTCGTGTAGTCCCAACAGCACCTCACACAGCCTCGACGATACGTCTCGCTGAGGCTCTTACCATGGTCAGTGACATGTTATTTTCACTAGCTAACTAACTAATCACTCTCCCGCAGCCTTGACGACACAACCACTCAGAACGACGACGCCATCATGCGACAATGAATCACATGGCCCCAATAATGCTAGAAACGACTCGACGACGCACATGCAGACAACGGGCACCCCACATAGAGCAGCAACAAGAAGGACAACTTGGCGCACTACAGGCATGACAAGGGTAAAGCTGTCTGTAATTTCTTTTATTTCTATTTCTATTTGCTAATAACTAACTACTCTCGCACCTATGACAATCACGCCCCCCAGGCGCACACACCATGACGCACCTCTTCCGACCCGCATCTTCCGCGTCTACCAGACAAGTTGACAACGCGCGCTCCGCTGGCCTCAATGCACCTTATCTCATCAACGACACAACTGCCACAGCTCTCAGTTGGGGAATCACCAAAACAGACCTTCTGGACCCTGAAAACCCGCGTAACATCATGTTCGTCGACATCGGTCACTCTGCCATGTCCGTTTCTGTCGTAGCCTTTACGAAAGGCAGCTCATCATCAAAGGTTCTGCCCCGCCATGCATGCATGCATAACCGTTGAGTATGACACCCCAACCAAGACGGGCCATTTCCCACGGCGCCACCTTCGCCTGTGCATTCTTCAGTCCTACGTTCCGCGTGCGCGAACTCCACATGTGAGACATCTCGCACTACCCCATCCCTGCTGGCAGCGTTCCGAGGCCGATCCAGATGACGACCTGTCTTCCCTCGCGGGAACTTGGTCTCGAAACCAGACCCACCACCTCGAGGATAGACTGCTTGGATTCAACTACTCGGGTGGAGAGTTGTTCCCTTGCATAGGTTCCAGTCTAAGGCAGGATAGAAGAAGTAACTTAGTTGATTTCAGACTGAAGACTACCGGACAAATTATCTACAGCTTAAATACTAATAGATAGCATAGCAAAGCACAGTCCAGTAATCCGGAGACCGGAAGATGAGTCAGATATTAGTAAGACAAAGTTCAAAGTGCAGTAATTAGTAAGACAAGACCAGGACAAGAGAACATATGAAAAGCCGGATACAAGTCGGAAGCATAATGGAGCGATGACAGCCTGAGGTACTGCCATGCTCACCAATCAAGACTATACCAGAATGAGACGTGGAAGAAGTCCGGGACTGGGGATGCACGAATGGCGCCGGAGATGTGCGAGTGTGGCCGGACTTAAGAATAGGGGTCTGGACATGGCCGTGATAGTGCTTGACACTAAGATTAGCCCACTCAAGTGTTCAGTGGATGGTTGCAAGTGCCACAGGAAGGAATCAATATTGAGTGAGACATGACTGATATTCATTGAGAAACAGGCCAGGTTTATGATGTGCAAGGGCAAGAAGGTAGTTGCAGTTGCTATGTAAGAGATTTCATGCTCTTCTGCACCCTAGTGCAGCAGCTTTGGTGACAGATCCAGTCTGGCAGTGTTGGCAAACAATGCGCTTGAGTGTTGATAGAGAAAAGCCAGTGATCTCACAGATCTCATGGTCAGTGTCTGTCATATCCCATATCATGCGCGTCATCTCCGGACCTCCGGACCAACTCTGGACCTCATATAACGCTCTCGTCTCATCTCCGCTCTTCCGATTCATCTCCGGTGGCTATTCCTATCTTGCTTACTATTTCTGCTTATGTCTCTCCATTCTATCTTGACGTTTTCTGACAACCCTGTCGCCTTTCGTCTCACTTTGGTTTAGCACAACTCTCATGACTCCTCTTGACTCGTATTGACTCCCTATGACTCCCTTCGACTCCTTCTGATTTATTCTGACTCCCTCTTCCTAATTATGGTAACTCCGGCTCTCCGGATACCTTCGTGTTTACTTGTCATTGTAGCTACTTTCCTTTATTGGTTATTCTCCATTGTAGTTTAAAAAGCTTGACATGTACTTCGTATTCGGCAGTTCGAATATCAACTTAGTTTCCTCCTGTTCAACTCAGTCTGACCTCCTCCTAATCCAACTCCTTGATCTCCCCCTGCTCGACACTTGAAGCAAGACTTCTTGTCGTCACTCTGACCCAACTCCGTATCTCCTCCGTCGCTCCGCTCCTCCGAAAATACTTGGACAAGAACTCGCGGCAAGGGCGCAACACACAAGTTGAAGCCGACGTCCATTCCACCCCCTTCGCGTATATTCCTACTATCTCTGCTGCTCCGATAACCCCGGAGGAACCGGACTTAACAGTGTCCCACCCGTTAGCTCTGAGATGTAGTGCAGCATATTTGAGATTGTCACTGATCCTGTGATTACCCATGCTGGTATTGCACTAAGGTTGTCATACAGATCACACAATGCTCACTTGATATATTTTTTTTCACAGCAGGTCATTATTTTTGAAAGTAGCTATAAAGAGAATCTCTCTAGTGAATCAGGGGCCACATGGCAGTGTCTGTTATTGCTCCATTATGTTTCTGACTTATATTTCATATCTGGCAGCTTGTATGTTTTCTTATCCTGGTCCTGTGTTATTAATTACTGTGCTTCTGACTTTGCCTTGCTAATACCTTGACCAATCTTCCAGTCTTTGGATTACTGGACTGTGCTTTGCTATGTCCTTGACTAGTATTTAAGCTGTAGATACATGTCCAGTAGTCTTCAGTCTGAAATCAACTAGGTTACTTCTCCTTATCTGTCACTAGGACTGGAACCTATGCAAGGGATCAACCCCAGTGAAAACTGGTTATGTCTGGTAATGTGTCATATCCATGTCCTGACCCCTATTCCCGAGTCCGGCCTCACTCACGCATCTCCGGCCTCACTCGCGCATCTCCGGCCTCACTCGCGCATTCCCGGCCCCGGACTCAACCCCAGTCCTGTTTAGGTATAGTTCTTGATTAGTGAGCATGGCAATGCCTGTCATCGCTCCATTCTGTCTCCGATGTATATTTCATATCCGGCTTTTCGTATGTTTCCTTGTCCCGGTCCTGTCTTACTAATTACTGCACTTCTGACTTCGTCTTACTAATACCTGACTCATCTCCCGGTCTCCGGATTACCGGACTGCGCTTTGCTGTGTTCCCTGTCTAGTATTTAATCTGTAGATACTTGTCCGGTAGTCCTTAGTCTGAAATCAACTTAGTTACTTCTCCTTATCCTGTCTAGACTGGAACCTACGCAAGGGATCAACTCTCCCCCTGAGTAGTTGAATCCAATCAGTCTACCCCTCTGTTCTACGCTACCCCGACCGGAGTTATACCCGGACTCAGCCGGAGAAGACCCGGACTTGACATAATGCATGTGTATGTTTGTGTGTGATTTTTTAGTAGGGAGTTGGGAACTACATGTAGGTACATAATGTAGCATACTTTACTAATAAAACAGGAATCTCGTGCATGGTCTGGCCTTGCTAGATATGGCAAAACATGTTTTTTGGCCATATGACACAAGGGAGACAACTATAGCAGATTGTACCAGGCTGCTCCTTGTGTGGTTATACCTGATCACATCTGCTTATGTCTGATTCTTTCCTGACAACTTCTGCACCCGTATGATACAAATATAATTGCATTAGTAGTACTGTATTCCCAATAGCATACAGTGACATTGGAGAGCATTATCAATACACTAAGCGTCTGACAAAAACAGAATAAAGCATAATCTGACCATGGGAAGCAGACTCGCTGAATTGGAAAGCTGTATAAAATGTATAGCATCAGAATGTCAGAAAGGGGGTACCCTGCAAACCCCGGCAAAAATGAAAAGAACAAGAGGAACGGGTATGGCATACAAGGTATGAAAGCGTCTGCTGAAAGTGTTGTAGTCTGACCTAAGAACATGTGGGTATAGTGCCTAGGAAATGTCATTAGGCAAGAGCACAGGTCACAGGTACGGGTCCAGGTTTGGGGACCCACATGAAAACCTGTACCCGGCCGGGACCCATTGCCATTTTTGGTGTGTGGCGGTGAGTCAGCCACACTTTGAAACTTCATTGATAATCATTTCTCACTACTTTGATTCTCTCGCAACACCGCTGACATGACAGACAATCTGGCCACACCATGGCACACACACATGACAAGGAGCACTCCATGTGCAGCCACAACAACAACAACTTCTTTCCAATGCATGCCATAGGCCCGTAGCCCAAGGCCCGGGTTTCCTTTTTGTCATTTGATAACTAACTACTGTAACTTGCAGGTATCCCAGAACAAATGCTCCATGCACAGCCGCAATGACAACAACGATTCAACTCATACAAAGAAAAGAAGTGCAAGAAGGAAGAGAACTTGACTTATGATGTGAAATCCATTCTCACAAAAAGAACCCTGCTGCCTCAAGACTGGACCCCACCATCTTAAAAGCTGACCCAACATGTCGAAAATGGACCCATCAGCAGCCACAATGACAATGACAACGACAACGACGCACACATGGATGTCGTAAGTTTTACCTTTAGCTTGTTTTGCTAGTAACTAACTATTCTTATGGCTATGACAATCATGTGCTGAGGTGCACATGCACCATGGCGCTCCTCTCAATCATGTGCCCTGAGGTGCACATGCACTGTGATACACCTCTTCTGACCCCCATTTCCCTCGTCTACCACATAATGAGTGCTTCATGCACAGCTGCAGTGACAGTCACATTGGTGCGTGCATGCACGTTATACTAGTTTTTATTTTATTCTATCCTTATTTGCTAATAACTAACTACTCTTGCAGGTATGATAATCACGTGCCCCAGCGCATCCTCATGTCGCCTTGCAGTTGTCTTGTCATCGTTGATGGGCACCCACTTTTGTGGGCCCTCTCATCATTGGCTAGTAGTACGGTACTATATCGTGTTGTAGAATTTCATAGTTACCCTACTGTGATGACATACCTACCAGTATACCCATGCGCAGGTATACCCAAGGGTACCTGTCTCCCTACCTGTGCAGTGACCCAGACCCATGTCACGGGTCCAGGTATATCTCCAGGTAAGGGTGGGGGTCAGAGCTCAGACACCCCAGGGTTTACCCATGCTCTTGCCTAAATGTCATGGGTATGGGTAACCCACATGGGTTACGGGTACAGGTCCAGGTCTGGATTTGGTAACCTGTGCAAAAACCTGTACCTGTACCCAATTAAGCATTTTGTGGTGGTGGACATACCATTCATGGTAGTTCATTGCTTTTGACATGCCAATTTTGTACTGATCATCCTTTCATCTTCACTCAAACAGCCTCGTTGAATCAGGTCCAGCATGACCGGCACAATGCACATACAATGATCACTAGTGTTTCAAAGTCCAGTTGCTGGATCGCCGAAAAACCAACAACTGGACCGAACTGACATCGGTTGCAACCAGACCTCAGTTGCCGGTTGCTGCAAATTTGGCTGGTGTCGGTCTTGGTCCCAGCAATGTTTTGGATTTGCTACAACCGGTTGTAAACCGGTCACAACCGGAAATATAGACTACATTCATGGATGTGGACCCACGGGGCAATCCTTGGTGAGTATACCCACAGGTTTGATATGTGTACAGCGGTGATAAAATATACTACATTCATGATGTGACCATGCATCCTTGTGACTATACGCAGTTGATATGTACAGTGGATAAAATATATACATGTCCAAATAGAAGTTGAGCATTAATGTAGCCACACTTTGAGGCATGCTCAAGGATGCATCTGAAAAATGAGTGAGCAAGGCTGATGTAGAATTGTCATCATTGTAATTGTTGTGGCTGTGCATGGTGTGTGCATTGTGCAAGAGTGCAGTGTTGAAGGTGGGTGGTGGTTGCCCAATTTGGAAATTATTGTGCATGTGACTGAAAACCGGTTGTGACTGGTTGAAACCAAGCCTGGCAACCACCGGCAACCGGTTCACCACCGGTTTCGGTCTGGTTTGTCAAATTTGAGCATTTTGAAAGACCAGTTTTGGTCCGGTTGCCCCTAAAAAGGGCCAAAAACCGGACCAAACCAGACTTTAAAACACTAATGATCACACACACCATTCAAGGACAACACAACAAATGGTGTGTACATGATACAATGTAGCCGCCATGATGGTGAGAAGGTAACACTTGTGCACAGAGGCCGATGATGAGTTGCACACAGCCAACCCACTATGCACAAGACCATGGCCTGCAAATTCAGCACTCTGGATGCACACATAGTATGCCACTGGGCATCAATGGCCAGCCAGGCCATGAGTGTGGGTCCCAGGGAGAGAGGATGACAAATGGTATGTCGTCCATCACATACTATACCCCACCATCTCACATAGTAAGACACCAATTGTCAACGACCAGCCACAACACAAGTGTGGGCCTGCAAAATGCTTTGCCCAGGCCCAAGATGATGGTCCATGATGTCGTGATGCAGACAATATGGCTCACACAGCAAAAAGCTTCTGGCAGGTAAGTTTTTTTCACCTGCTCTGTGTATACTCTGTAAATGTACTCAAGTCACTCTCGCAGCTACAACGATCATGCATGCAGCGTGTTTCATACCCTGGTGGGGCACATGATCTTCAGAGAAATGGCAGCCCTTGAGTCCCAGATGGGATCAGTCAAAGATCCAGGTGGATGCGTCAAACCCCACATGCCAGGCAAATCCCCAAGCATCCTGCTCGAGGGGGAGTGCAATGCTGAGAGGCACACGAGCAGTGCATGCACAGGCCAACAGCACAGTGCAATTGCACATGGTGAAGGTCCCCATACATGGGCAGAACGGCACATCAGCTCCGTAACGAGCGGCACCAGCCACGACCCGAAAACACACTTCAGGTTACCCCCAGACATAGGCTCTTAGCCTATATTCTGCCTACTAAAAATATAGGCTAAGAGCCTATTGTGCCAAGGGGCATCCCCAAGGTAAAAAGAGAATGTTCAGGATGTGTGGGAGAGTGTATTTTGGGTGTTTTGGAAAAGTGTGGGTGTCACATGGGATGCCCAAGGTGACAGGTTGGGATGCCCAAATATTTTGGGACACCCAGGGATAGTTTGGGTTTCCCATTGACTTTGGACGACCTATGGGGGTGTCAGGGGTCCTTGTTTGGGACTTCCAAAAAATCCCACAAAAATTAAAAATTAAAAAGTTCAGCAAGCTGCAATGTTGCTTGGAGTCCCTGCTGAAGAACTAGGTAAATCATTAACCTACAAAACAAGCTACATATCCATCCCAGGCCTCAGTGACTCACCAATACCCATGAAATCAACACCAGAAGATTACACAGTACAATGGTGAAGTTTTGATTGTGTAGTTTTGAGATTACTGCTTGGCCATTTCACCACCTATGGTGTACAGAATGACTAGGTGGTTGTTATATCTGCTCATGTGCTTCAAATGACTTGTCAGAATCTTGAATAACTCCCCTACATTAATTAAGGTGATGCTTACAGGAGGAATTGGAATGCCCACAACAGGAGTCTGAGTATGCATTCAGGATATGTAGATGGTGCATTTTGGACAGCCATAGTGGGAGTTTGGGGATGTTGAAAATGGTGAATTGGGGATGCCCACAAAGTATATTTGGGACACCCACAGCAGATCTTGGGACATCCAGGGGAGAAGTTTGGGATGCCCACAGTAGCAATTGGGATATCCAGGGTGGGAGTTTGGGATACCCCAGTGGAGGTTTGGGATGCCCACAAAAGTGTACACTTTTGTCTACATGCAGTTCACATGGTATGATGACTGGTAACATGCCCCCACCATGAGATATCCATGTTATTGTGTTTCTGATAGTTGTATGTTTTCTATTTGTTTTGAATAATCTCCTAAGTCTTCCAACAAGGCTTAAAATGGTAATAATGTAGGAGTAGTGGCCGGAGTTGTGATTACATAATCATCCAAAAAGCGAAAATGTCACGTGGTTTCAAAAAGTGTATCCAATCAATTTAGAAAGTGTAGTGAAATGTGTACACTTTTGTCTACTAATGAAGTGAAAAAGTGTAGTGAAAAAGTGTACACAAAGTGTACCAAATAAGCAGGTGGCTGAAACCAAGTAACATTTTCGCTTTTTGGATGATTATGTAATCACAACTCCGGCCACTACTCCTACATTATTACCATTTTAAGCCTTGTTGGAAGACTTAGGAGATTATTCAAAACAAATAGAAAACATACAACTATCAGAAACACAATAACATGGATCTCTCATGGTGGGGGCATGTTACCAGTCATCATACCATGTGAACTGCATGTAGACAAAAGTGTACACTTTTGGCCAGAGTTTTGCTACACTTTTTCACTACACTTTTTTAAGTTGGTTTGGTAGACAAAAGTGTACACTTTTGGCTGGAGTTTTGCCACCCTTTGTGTATACATTTTCACTATACTTTTTAAGTTGGCTTGGTAGACAAAAGTGTACACTTTTTCAAGTTGATTTGGTAGAGACAAGTGTACACTTTGGGTAGAGTTTTGCTATACTTTATGTATACATTTTCACTACATTTTTTTAAATTGGTTTGGTAGACAAAAGTGTACACTTTTGGGTGGATTTTTGCTACCCTTTATATATACTTTTTCACTACACTTTTAAATTGGTTTGGTAGACAATTGTACACTTTGATGTGATTAGATAAGGATGGAATAAGTAGATAAGTAAAACTATAATGGTAGATATGATCAGATAAGCATGAAATATGTAGATAAGTGAAATTGAAATGGTAGATGTGATTAGATAAGTATAAAGTAACTAAATAAATGAAATTATAATAGTAGATATAATTAGATAAGCATTAAATATATAGATAAGTGAAATTAAAATGATAGATGTGATTAAATAAGTATAAAATAACTAAAATAAATAAAATTATACTAGTAGATATATTTAGATAAATATAAAATAAGTATTATAAATCTAGGAAATTCCCATCTAACTTAATTATAGTGGTGGAAAATTTTCAACCTTATATAATTATAGGACTGGGAAATTTTCAAGCTTACTCAATTATAGCACTAGTGAATGTTTACCTCACTTAATTATAATGCTAGAGAATTTCCAAGCTTATATAATTGTAGTATTAACAAATTTCCACTTCATTTAATTATAGTGCTGGGGAATTTCTAATCTCATAGAAATAATGCTGAAAAATTCCTACCTCACTTAATTATAACACTAGGACATTCTCAGTATGTCTCTTCACTCTGGAAATTCATATAATAAATATAAAACATTTATGAAAATTTTCATTTAGACTAATGTGGGCTATCCCAAAATATCCTCTTTTGGCTAAACTGGGGTTGCCCAAAGACCCCTTAACACCATAGTCTAGTCTGGGATGTGGATACTCCTAGTATATTAAGGTGGGCGATAGGGTATGCCCATTGGGTAGTCTTTGGGAAGACCTAGGTATTCCCCAGGGATGGACTTTAAACAGCTCTGGGCAGACCTTGGTCTAGCTGGTTCTAAGCCAAAAGGGTTTGGAGAATCGTATCAGCCAATTAGCCTCCAAAAAGTGGTTACCTGAAGTGTATGAGTCACTTGGGCAATCTCAAAAGGGCTTGGAAATTCCCATGGCCACTTGGGCATTCCCACAGTAGGTGGGGAGATCAGCTGGGAATGTCCATGAATCACTTGGACAATCTCAGGAGGCTGGGGAGGCCCACTGGGAATTTCCATGGTCACTTGGGCAATCCCAAAGTGGGTGGGGAGGTCAGCTGGGAATGCCCATGAATCACTTGGGCAATCCCGCAGTGGGTGGGGAGGTTGTCTGGGAATGCCCATGAGTCACTTGGGCAATCCCAAAGTGGGTGGGGAGGTCATCTGGGAATGCCCATGAATCAGTTGGGCAATCCCACAAGGGCTTGGGAATTCCCATGGCCACTTGGGAAATCCCACAGTGGGTGGGGAGGTTATCTGGGAATACCCATGAGTCACTTGGGCAATCCCAAAGTGGGTGGGGAGGTCAGCCGGGAATGCCCATGAATCAGTTGGGCAATCCCACAAGGGCTTGGGAATTCCCATGACCACTTGGGAAATCCCACAGTGGGTGGGGAGGTTATCTGGGAATGCCCATGAGTCACTTGGGTAATCCCAAAGTGGGTGGGGAGGTCAGCTGGGAATGCCCATGAATCAGTTGGGCAATCCCACAAGGGCTTGGGAATTCCCATGGCCACTTGGGAAATCCCACAGTGGGTGGGGAGGTTATCTGGGAATGCCCATGAGTCACTTGGGCAATCCCAAAGTGGGTGGGGAGGTTATCTGGGAATGCCCATGAGTCACTTGGGCAATCCCAAAGTGGGTGGGGAGCTCATTCGGGAATATCCATGAATCAGTTGGGCAATCCCACAAGGGCTTGGGAATTCCCATGGTCACTTGGGCAATCCCACAGTCGGTGGGGAGGTCATTTGGGAATGCCCATGAGTCACTTGGGCAATCCCAAAGTGGGTGGGAAGCTCATTCGGGAATGCCCATACATGACTTGGGCAATCCCAATGGAGATAGAGAGGCCAGCTGGGAAGGCCCATGAGTCACTTGGGAAGGCCCATGAAGCACTCAAAAACTATCGCAAAGCGTAGTTTAAGAACACAACACAGAGACTGAGGGAAAGATGGTCGAAGCAGTTTGCGGAGCACCTAAATCGCAAAGCGAAAGGTGTTTGAGCGATGTGAGAGTTGAGAGAATATTACTAATCCAATTGGAGTCTTTGAGGAGAAGATCCAAGAGAACTAAACTGGAGTTCCCTGGACATTGCATTCAAGTATATATACTACTGAGGGAACCTACCCTAAAGACGATAAGTAAGCATGATGTCATAGTGGAGTAACGAGGCTATGCATAATGGAAGCAAGACAGAGATTAAAGAAGCATAGAAGGACATAGCCTTGTGGAGCGGAATGTTCTAGAGGTAACATAAGGTAAACATGTGGTGATACGTCATAGGTCTAGACATAGTCATGTGATGAGATAAGATTCATAGGTCACGTGATATAGATAAGATAAGGTGGAAGTCACGTGACTGGGAAAAGATGAAAATAATAGGATCGTAACACTACCCCCCGTTTAGGGTTCGACTTCCAGGCGAGACCAAATAGATTTAGCAGTCGTCATATTTTCATATGGAGTAAATAGCGAGTCGAATAGTTCCCGAGCCATGCGGAGTTTCCTTCGAGCAGAAGGTTTAAGACGGTAGAAGTCTCGAATAGCGTCCTTTGAATTTTCGAGATGAGCCTCAGGCTCCCAAGTTCTTTTGTCATCCCCATAGCCCTTCCAGTGGACGAGGAATTCGAGCTTGTTTCGCACTAGGTGAGAGTCGACAATTCGGTCAACCTCAAACTCTTCATTGCCCTCTTCAGTGACTAGCACTGCACCGGGTTTATCGGCTTTCTGTCCATTAAGTTTCTCCTTGTATGGTTTAACACGTGACACGTTCACAACTGGGTGAATATGCATCGAGGTGGGGAGTCGTAATTTGACCGCATTGTTTCCATGAATAGATATAATCGTGTAAGGGCCAAGCCATTTCTCGGTTAACTTCCGAGAATCACGATTTAGATTAAGGTTTGAAGTACTGAGCCACACTTTATCGCCTATCCTGTAAGCTGGTGCATCAGATCTTTGTTTATCCGCTTGGGATTTCATTCTATCTTGAGATTTCGAAAGATTGTCCTTTGTTTCCTGCAGCGTGTCTGAAATTCCCAATAAGAAATCGTTAAGAGCCGGAATATTAGATGCAATGGGTTCAATTCCCATGCGTGGCTGGTACATCTTCGTTATCTCGAATGGGGATTTTCCAGTGGCAGATTGTGCCTTGCTATTATAGGAAAACTGTGCTATCGGAAGCCAGTCCGACCATTCTTTCTGTTTCTCAGCGGTAAACAACCTTAAATATTGTTGTAGGTCACGGTTCAACTGTTCCGTCTGTCCATCCATCTGGGGGTGATAGGCAGTACTAAGCTTCAGCGTAATGCCAAGAGTTTTTCCAAGTTCCTTTGATAAATTACTAGCGAACTACGGTCCGCGATCCGATACCATAGATAGAGGGAGACCCTTGTTTTTCCAAACGTGGGCGAGGTACAATTTGGCAGTTTCTAGTGCCGAAATTGCCTTGTTACAGGGGATAAATATTCCTTCTTTGGAGAAGCGATCAACAACCACTAGGATTGAATCGAATCCATTTGAAAGGGGAAGGTCCGTGGTGAAATCGACGGATATATCTACCCAGGGTCCCATTGGAATAGGTAGTGGCATGAGTTTGCCGGCTGGTGCTTTATTGGTGCCTTTAAACCTTGCACAGCGATCACATCGTGACACATAGTCCTTGATATATTTAGAAAGTCCTGGCCATGTGAATGACCGTTTAACCAGCTCCTCGGTTTTAGCTTCACCGGGGTGCCCAGCGACATACGTGTCATGGTGTTTTTCAGTTATAAATAGAAAGAGGTCCTTGTCGTGCGGGACGAAGATGCGGTTGTCGCATAAATATAGTCCGTGAAGTTCGGTTAGTCCGTATTTTTGGATGTCACTTTCCGTGACGTTTTTCGATTTTTCTTTGATTCGAGAGATAATGTCCTTTTCGTAAGCTTCAATATAGACCGCTTTCTTAGCAGCCCCTATCCACTCGGCTGGTATGAGGGTAACACCTTTGTTGTCTGAGTCTATGCCGCTTGCATGATCTACACGACGCGATAAGGCATCTGCCTTCCCCATACTTGATCCAGCTTTGTGTAATAATTTAAAGTTAAAGCACGATAGATATAGCGCCCATCTTGCCTGCCTCCTGTTTAAGTCCTGGGAAGACATAAAATACTGAAGGTTTTTGTGGTCGCTCCAAATTTCAAATTCAAAGCGTCCTCCTTCCAAATAGTGTCGCCAATCTTCCAGGGATCGGATAATTGCCAACATTTCTTTATCGGCAATTTGATAATTACGTTCATGTTCGTTGAAAGAATGTGAGGAATAGGCGCAAGGTCGCCATTTGCCGTCAGGGCATTCCATAGATAGAACGGCGCCAGTAGCGAAATCGGACGAGTCACATTCGACTCGGAAATGAGCGTTGATGTCTGGATAGACGAGTATAGGTGCCGTTGTGAAACGTGATTTAAGCGTGTCAAACGCCTTTTGTCTTTCTAGAGTCCATTCAAATGTAATGTCCTTTTTGGTAAGATCGTTAAGAGGTCAAGCTATTGTTGCGAAACCCTCGATAAATCGTCGGTAGAAGTTGGCCAGACCAAGGAACACTCTCACGTCCTTGACCTTGGTAGGTACTGGCCAATTCAGAATCGCTTTTACTTTAGACTCGTCCATACGGATTCCTTCCGTGTTTACAATCATTCCCAAGAAATCCACTTCTGTGACCGAGAAGGAGCACTTCTCTGGCTTTATGAATAGATCATGTTCTTTTAGTCGTCGAAGGACTTCTAGAATGATCTTTTCGTGTTCGCGTGGGTCATCCGTTTTGGTGAATATCATAAGGTCATCAATATATATGATGCAAACATTGTCCATATCAGCGAAGATCTCGTTCATCATCGTCTGAAATGTTGCGGGAGAATTGCATAGTTCGAAATACATAACTAGGGGTTCGAAAGCGCCAAGATGGCAGACGAAGGCTGCTTTCCATTCGTTGCCTTCCTTGATTCTAACGTTATTGTATCCCCATCGTAAGTCCATTTTCGTAAATAACTTTGCCCCTTTGAGTTTGTCAATGAGTTGTGCAATTAGGGGTAAAGGGTAGTTGTTTTTGATAGTGTGTTCATTTAAATAACGGTAATCTTGCACCATATGCTTCTTGCCATCTTTCTTTGGTACAAAGAAAACTGGTGATGTTTGCTCAGATTTAGAAGGTCTGATATAACCCTTAGCTAGCTGGTTGTTGATGAACTCTTTGACTTCCTGCTGCTCCATGTAGGATAAGGGAATCATTCGTCCTTTCTTAGGCACGAATCCTTCTTTCATATCTATAGCGTGGTCCCATGGTTTACGTATTGGCATGCGTTCTGATGCTTTCTTGGAGAATACCGATAAATAATCATGATACGCCTTTGGAACAAGTTCCTCAGGTAATTTGTCCTTGGGTTTCTCGGTAATAATCTCTCTGAGAAGCCGATAGCCCTCTATATCCTGGATTATTTGGGTCCAGTTAATCTTCTTTTTCTGTTTTTCATATAGCGAGCATGTGTCTGGACACCTAGAGAGTGTGACTTTACCCGTTGACCAATCGATGTCAGGGTTGTGCTTTACGAGCCATGTGAATCCGATAATAACACTGACTATGCCGAGGTCTATTACTTCAGCCTGCACTAGTTCGGTGTGTCCTTCGAAATCCATAATGAACTCGGTAGCGTGGGTTATGTCACCACTTCTATTTTTGGTTCTGTCTACATTAAATATGGGAATCGGACGATCTAGTCATCATAGGGAAGTCCGTTTTCCGTTGCCCATTTTCGATCAATGAAAGTGTCATTGGCTCCGGAGTCCAAAAGAGCTTTTGTTTTTATTTGTTTTTCTTTGGTTTGGATTGTGATTTCGAGCAGTGTTTCTCTTTTCTGCTTCACGTTCCGTACCAGTATTTTCTCTGGGATTTCATAGATAGACTTCGTAGTTTCTTCATTGTTTTGTGTTTTATTAAAAGGAGAATTAAGGACAGGTTCGCGCCTGCCGGGCTCCATCTTTGCAGACGAAGACCCCCCTTCGGGCCATAAAGGCTTATTGCGTAAACAAACAGAACAGTTACAATAACTATCCGAGTGCTCATCAGACGCACTTTTATCCTGAGAATAACTACCAGAAGACCATGACTCGTCTTCTTGTCCCAAAATGGAGAAACGGTTCCGAGAAGAAATAGGAGAGTGTTTTACATCTCCGCCTTGAACACCCAGTTCGTTCAAGGGGCGAATCCTTTTCCCGCTGCCTTCATTTGGGCAGTGTGCATGTCAAAGAAGTAGGCCTTGGCCTCTTCGTAGTCCATGGTTCTAAAGTTGACCTGCGACTGTTGGGGTGGAGCCTGAGCTGGCTCTGAAGTGGATGCGCGTACTTGGCGCCCTTTGCCCTTCGACTGTGAACAGTCGTTCTTGTGTTTCCCACCCAGCCATTTGCAGACTGTGCAGGGGTTCTTGGGGTTCTTGCAGTCCCGGACAAAGTGATCACCGCCACAGTTGAAGCATCCCTTCCTTGCGGCGTCCACATTCATGGCATTTGGGTCTCGAGGCTTGCTCGACCCTGAAGAGGCCCTTTGCGCGTTGTTTGTCCAGCCGCATCCCTGGAATTGAACTTCGTAAAGTTCCTGTGCTCTTCCGATCTCTCTGATCTTTAGGGCATAGTCTTTCAGGACTGGGGATCGTTGTCCTGTGAGATATACCTGCTGGATTATTTCGGGTTTGGAGTTGCGCTCCAGCAGGTAGACGGCATGTTCGTCAGAGATTTCAGCCTGACGAATTAGGGATAGAAAGCGAGTGATGAAATCGTCGATCCTTGTTGACCCTTGTTTGAGACTTTGTAATTGAGCTTTCACCCAATCCTTGTCTGTTTGGGGAGTAAAGAACTCCTCCACTTCTGCCTTGAGGTTGGTCCAACCAGGCCATCGTTCGGCTCCAGCGAGGCATTCTGACATACGGCTTTCCGCATATCTCCCTGCTACTGGGCCTTTCATGCGGGTCCAGACCGCGCATGCGATTTCCTTGTTGGTACTGAGACCATCCCAATTGGTGTCAACCCAGATTCTCATCTTGATCCACCACTCCTTCCACGTTGCCTTATCTCCGGAATATTGTCCCGGATCTGCCACGACATCAAACTTCTTTTGGAACTTTCGTTCTATTGTTGTTACTCCAGTGGCTTCTAGAGCAGCGATGCGCACGTTTAGTGCGTTGATGGTGTCCATGGCAGCCTGGAGTGAGTCCGTGAGCTGTTGCATTGGGTCGGGGTGATCCATTACTTAGGATATTTCTTTCCGTAAGGTTTGGCTCAGATTCGTTCGGATCGTCTGAGTCCGAATTCTTGTGGGAAGTGAAGGCGGCATAGGGCAAGGTGTTCTTGGATGATAGGAGGGGTCGGTTCTCGTGGAAAGTCTTCGAAGTCGGGGAGATCGTTTGGATCAATTTCTTCTTTTGGTGCTCGTAGGTGAGGGGGATGAATTAAATCTTCGAACTCTATCTTTGGTTCGACTTCTTCTTCTTTCTTTATTGGTTCTAGATCGATGATCGGATCGTTGTTAAAGATCTCGTCTAGAAGTAGAAGTTCTGTGACTTCTCGTTCTTCCCTACATTCTGCAGTGACCCTTCGTCTTACTGCCTCGTCCCTAAGGATTCGTCATGCGGATGGAATGATGGGCAAGTTTTCTTCGCCAAGGGGGGACACTTATCACCCGCGCCCTAGTCTTGTGAACTATCGGATCTCAATCTCCGACTAGCTCCTATCGTAAAGTACGTAACGGTACTAAAAACTTGGTGGCCTCACGAGGACCTTATGTAAAATATTTCGACGTTCCCGGTCAGGGGACTTAGTGATCGCTCGAGATCAACGACTGTAACCGACAGCCCTTAAGGTGACTGCGGACTCCCAAGGGCGAAAACCTTGCAGGGACTACTAAAGGATATGTATGCCAAGTGGCCTATGACTAGTCTCGTTAACCCTCGAGTCCGGGTGTAGTTTGGTAGTTTAGTTCTAATGAAGCACTCAAAAACTATCGCAAAGCGTAGGTTAAGAACACAACACAGAGACTGAGGGAAAGATGGTCGAAGCAGTTTGCGGAGCACCTAAATCGCAAAGCGAAAGGTGTTTGAGCGATGTGAGAGTTGAGAGAATATTACTAATCCAATTGGAGTCTTTGAGGAGAAGATCCAAGAGAACTAAACTGGAGTTCCCTGGACATTGCATTCAAGTATATATACTACTGAGGGAACCTACCCTAAAGACGATAAGTAAGCATGATGTCATAGTGGAGTAACGAGGCTATGCATAATGGAAGCAAGACAGAGATTAAAGAAGCATAGAAGGACATAGCCTTGTGGAGCGGAATGTTCTAGAGGTAACATAAGGTAAACATGTGGTGATACGTCATAGGTCTAGACATAGTCATGTGATGAGATAAGATTCATAGGTCACGTGATATAGATAAGATAAGGTGGAAGTCACGTGACTGGGAAAAGATGAAAATAATAGGATCGTAACAGCCCATGAGTCACTTAGGCAATCCCAATGGGGATAGAGAGGCCATCTGGGAATGCCCATGACTCACTTGGGAAGGCCCATGACTCATCTAGGCCATCCCAGTGGGGATAGAAGGGCCATCTGGGAATGCCCATGACTCACTTGGGAAGGCCCATGACTCACTTAGGCAATCCCAGTGGGGATAGAGGGGCCATCTGGGAATGCCCATGACTCACTTGGGAAGGCCCATGAGTTAATTAGGCAATCCCAGTGGGGATAGAGAGGCCATCTGGGAAGGCCCATGAATCACTTGGGAAGGCCCATGAGTCACTCAGGCAATCCCAGTGGTAATAGAGGGGCTATTCGGCAATGTCTATAAATTACTTGGGAAGGGCCACAAGTCACCTGGGCAATCCCAAAGTGGATAGGGGACCCCTGACACCTAGTGACTGTGATGTGACTGGTGGGAAAGCCCACCACATACTCAGGGAGTGAGCTAGTATATTCCATCAGGATGGTCCATGTTGGGATAGCCCATGGGAAGTAGACCTCATAGGTCCAATATATTCAGGAAATAATCAACCTAAGAGGTGGGTCAAAGTGGTTACCTGAAGTGTCATTAGTAGACAAAAGTGTACACTTTTGGCTGAAGTTTGTGTACACTTTTTCACTACACTTGTTCAGTTGACTTGGTAGACAAAAGTGTACACTTTTGGTCAGATTTTTGGTACACTTTGCATACACTTTTTCACTACACTTTTTAAGTTGGTTTGGTAGACAAAAGTGTACACTTTTGGCCAGAGTTTTGGTACACTTTGTGTACACTTTTTCACTACACTTTTTTAAGTTGGTTTGGTAAAACAAAAGTGTACACTTTTCGCCAGAGTTTCACTACACTTTATGTACACTTTTTCACTATACTGTTTAAGTTGGATCTTCAATGAGAACCTTGGTAGTCATCAGGAGGATGTAAGCTGAGTATAGACCTGAGTCAACTTGTCCCTTAGAAGCACTCCAAACCATACAATACCCAGTTGGTAGAGTTGAGTAGATTGTATAATAACATCTCATCCATGACATACTGCCTTGTGATCAGTTTCATATACTGCAGGTCAGCTGGTAGGTGTTCCAACTCACAATATGAGTATTTTAATTGCTACTGTGGGTGTCGCAAAGTCAGCATGTGGGCATCCCAAACTCCCAGTGGGCATTCCCAAACTCACATTGAGGGCATCCTAAGATATGCTGTGGATGTCCCAAGGCCACCATGTGGACATCCCAAGACCTGCCATGGGTGTCCCAAAGCTATTATGTGGGCATCCCAAATCTCCACTAGGGTATCCCAAACTCCCACCCTGGGTATCCCAATTGCTACTGTGGGCATCCCACATTTACCATGTGGGCGTCCCAAACTTCTCCTTGGATATCCCAAGACCTGCCATGGGTGTCCCAAAGCTACTATATGGGCATCTCAAACCTCTCACTGGGGCATCCCAAACTCCCACCCTGGGTATCCCAATTGCTACTATGGGCATCCCAAACTTCTCCTTGGATATCCCAAGACCTGCCATGGGTGTTCCAAGCTATTATGTGGGCATCCCAAACCTCCACTGGGGCATCCCAAACTCCCACCCTGGATATCCTAATTGCTACTGTGGCATCCCAAACTTCTCCCTTGGATTCCCAAGACCTGCTGTGGGTGTTCCAAAGATACTATGTGGGCATTCCAAATTCACCATTTTGAAACATCCCCAAACTCCCACTATGGCTGTCCAAAATGCACCATCTACATATCCTGAATGCATACTCAGACTCCTGTTGTGGGCATTCCAATTCCTCCTGTAAGCATCACCTTAATTATGTAGGGGAGTTATTCAAAATTCTGACAAGTCATTTGAAGGCACCATGAGCAGATATAACAACCACCTAGTCATTCTATACACCACAGGTGGTGAAATGGCCAAGCAGTAATCTCAAAACTTCACAATCAAAACTTCACCATTGTACTGTGTAATTTCTGGTGTTGGTTTCATGGGTATTGGTGAGTCACCGAGGTCTGGGATGGACAGGCTGGAAGTACATACCAATAGACTGACATTATCAGTCCTTGTGACTGTTTTCAGGTTTCCAGCCTAGGAAGTCTCCTTTGCAAGAGTATTTGTGGGATTTTTTGGAAGTCCCAAACAAGGACCCCTGACACCCCCATAGGTGGTCCAAAGTCAATGGGAAACCCAAACTATCCCTGGGTGTCCCAAAATATTTGGGCATCCCATGTGACACCCACACTCTTCCAAAACACCCAAAATACACTCTCCCACACATCCTGAAAATTCATTTTTTACCTTGGGGATGCCCCTTGGCACAATAGGCTCTTAGCCCATATTTTTAGTAGGCAAAATATAGACTAAGAGCCTATGTCTGGGGGTAACCTGAAGTGGTCATAACCCATATGTCTACCCAAAATGATGCCACTTTAGATACAATGGTTAAATTTTCCCATGCCAAAGATGGCAAGACAGACTTGAAACTTCATCTTCTCAACTTCTCACCTTATGAAACGTGTTGACATGCTAAAAGAAGGCTTATCCAAGCTTCACAATCAGATTCGGGACTGTAAAACCAAACTTGAAATTGAGCTGAAAGCTGGTCGGCTCATCTCTGAGGCTGATCAGGACTGGCTTGATGGTGACGGAAACCTGGTAGATGATGAGAGGGTGGTGGAAGCCTTGGACAATGCATCAGATTATGAACAAGGTCTTGAAGGGTTAAATTCATAGGACAAATTGATTGTAGAGAAGCTACGGAAACTTGTAGGAAAGGGCGGGATCCCCTCAAACAAGTGTAAGTGTAAGTTTTTCAGGATTCTTGAATGTTGGCCCATGGGCTCAAAGTTTATTGTTCATATAGGTTCAACTGTGAACGGAGATGCTGTATCAACTGGCAAGAAACCAAGACCACTACCCAAGAAGAAAGAGAACACCACTCTTCAACAATGAATTGACATCCTTGATTGGCATCAGGACAACAAAGCCACACAAAAGAAAATGGCAGACCACTTTAACAAAATCTATCCAAGTCTCCAGCTCATGCAGCCACTGATTTCATCATGGGTTGCCAATGAGAAGAAGTGGCGGGCTATGTATGAGGGCAGCAAAGAATCAGAATGGTTGGCCAAGAGGGTTCATCAGATGGAACACCCAGACATTACTGAGATGTTGGAGCTATGGGTCTCAAAGGCAATGGAAGATGGGTTGATTCTTACTGGTGAGGTCATCTGCCAGAAATGGAAACAATTCGCTGACATCACTGGCGTGCCAGATGATGAGCATCTCAACCTAAGTGAAGGATGGTTGACATCTTTCAAGGCTCGGAATGGCTTGAAGAATATGAAGTGACGCAGCAAAGCTACCTCTGCATCCACAGACACCATCCAAACAGAGCGAGCACAGATTCAAGAGCTTATTCAAAAAGAGGGTTATGAGCTGCGGGACATTTTCAATGCTGATGAGACAGCTCTTTTCTATGTGTGAGTTGGTTTTTGATTTTTTAAATGTTGACTGGATTCACAGAATTGTTTATTTTGCAGCATGCCACCGGATCGTGGACTCACCAACACGCAAAACTCTGGTGTCAAAGGGAAGAAGAATTGACTAACTTTTCTCTTCACAACGAATGCAGATGGCTCAAAGAAACTCCCACCACTCATTATTGGCAAGTATCAGAAGCCTCGCCCATTCAAAAATAGGACTGGCACCCAACTTGGCTTCAACTACTCCAACCATGCAAAGGCTTGGATGACATCAGCAATCTATCAGGAGTGGCTGTTAGACTGGGATAGGAAGCTCAAGAATGAGGGATGGAAAATCCTGCTTCTGCAGGATAACTTCTTGGGACACGTCGTCCCAGAGACTCTCACCAACATTCATGTCATCAATTTTGAGCCAAATCTTACCACACACGTCCAACCAAACGACCAGGGCATCATTCACTGTTTCAAGGCAAAATATCATGCCCAATTCATCCAGCAAGCCATCAACTTCTATGACACTGGTGTTACCCCATCTCATATCTATGACATAGACCAGCTTGATGCGATGCAGCTTGCTAGGAGTGCATGGGAGGAAGTTGAAATGACGACAACCCGAAATTGCTGGTGCAAAGCCAGCATCCTTCCCACCATCAACTCATCTGCCCCCACAAATTTGTCTGTTCCTGTCTCAATGCTAATCCATGCTGATGGACCTTTCCAAGTTGACTTGGACGTCATCATGGCCTTGGATGACCTAGAGGCAACTGGCGCACTCCAACACTCAAACTGAATGGACATTGAAGAGCTCCTCAACCCAACTGAAGAAAGACAAGATTTATTCGAGGCAACTGATCAAGATATCTACAATGCGGTGATGGAAGCAAAAGTGGCACAGGAAAAGACAGCAGCAGCTGGAGGTAGTGATGAGCTGGACGACTCAGATGAACCAGTCAAGCCAACATGTACCTGCAAGGAGGTGCTCCAGGCCACACTGATACTGGAAGAATACATCAGTGAGCTGGATGGTCCATTTGCATGAAAGTTGGAGTTGCTGCTGGGCTCATTTGGGAAACAGACAAGGTTTATTGACTCAGATATGCAAAGCTTGAAGGACACAAAACTTACAAGTTATTTTGAATCTAAGTAGTCTCGTTTCGACAGTAATACAGCATATATAGTAGATACTAACACTTCTAATATCATTTGTCCATCCATGTTCATCCTCATTCGAAATCCATACTCTGTCATGACCCATACTCTGGGGCTATCCTGAGTGGTATGGGTTATATCAGAGTGGACTGTAAATGGCTATGTCTCCAACTCACACAACACATCATGTCCACCACAAACCTTAAAAATTGACATATTTATACACATTCAGATGAGATACTAGCTAGATACTCATGGCATGGAGGGTTGGTTTTGGTTGCATCTTTTTTTTGTGTCAATTGGTGGTCCAATTCTTTCTGGATATAGGTGGCATCAAGGCATAGATGAACAGACAGTGGAGTGGATGATGTTAGGGTATGGGTCAGATAAAAGAATGACTGCAGAATACAAAGTCTGTCACATCAACAACACACAGTTTTGACACAGACTGGCAACTGCATGGGTATTGCATACTCATGTGGGTATAAGACCATGGATACCGATGGATATCATGATATAATATTTGTGGTAAGCACTACAATATTTATGTTAATGATGGCAGGTAGCTCAGCGACTAATATTTGTTATTGTAGCATAGTACTTGTTCTGTATTCATAGTGGTGTATATGAGGATACCCATGGGTATGACCCACTGTGGGTTGTACCCAGGGTCCACTTTTCCATACCCATGGCATATACCCATACCCTGCATGGGGGTATGGGTATTTGTGGGGTATGACCTCTGATACCCTGGGATATACCCATGCAATTGCCTATCCACCATTACCAAATTCATTCTTCTCCTCACCAATGATTAGGTACACTGGGAAGTCCTTGTGAGAACTCAGCGCCAGGGCATCTGGAACAGTTAGAGGATGACTGAACATCTTCTGTAGTAGGGGTTGGAGATGATGTCCACGAGCTCCCTCAGAGGTGTGAATGCAAGTGAATTGTGTTGTTAGATCCCACACATTGTGAATGAAGTCATGTGGAATGTCATATTCAGGATCAAAGGCTTTGCTAGAGAAATATGTGAATGCCAGTTGGATGGGTGGTGCTATTGTGCTTATGCCATCCGCAGTCCACCGAGCATCAAATATCTTCTGATCTCCAGATTGAATGCTGAGATACTTGCTTGATTTTGTGGCTTGGGAAGGTGTGTTCTTAGAAGATAGAGGAAGATAATTCTCACATTCATTCATATCAGTCAAGATGTCTCTGTCTTCCTGCACTGTGGCTTCAGCCTTCAGCAGCTTCACGCAGCACAGATGAATGTACAGCTATGAACACTTTTCCTGAGGTCCTAGCAGAAATGTAGCCCCCAACAGCTTCGTCCAACCCAGCTCCTCAGTGATATCATCCAACCTTGCATCAGCAGGTAGTTGGTCATGAATATCAAGTCTTAGCTGATTGATAGAGGTGGACAAACCTTCCAAAACTCAAGACAGTCATTGTGGACACTGCCGTCAATGAGGCAAAGGTGTTCTCCTACTGCAGGTTTAATATCTTTGAAATCAACCAACTCAAGATCATTGTCATCCAGAATGATGGACATCAGTAGTTGAGTCAGATCATTGGCATGGTAGAACCACAGTTTGTGAGATTTGCCATTAGGATACGTGGGCAGCTTCAAAAATGGGCAAGATTTAATGCAAACAACCTGGCAGTGGTGCACTCATATCCAATTGTGTGACATGCAGCGCAATAGGTGGGACGATTACGTCAGCACTTGTATAGGAACATCTTCTACTTAGTAACTGTAGAATGGCATGGCCACACCATGACCAGCCTCCTAGTAGGTCGGAGGCACAAGGGAGTGCTGGGTGGGCTATACAGTAGTGTTTTCAAGTTGGTAGAGTGTTAAGTGTCAAGCATCAATGCATTGTCTATGTCTACTGTCTCTGTCTATACCACATACAAATATCTAACACCGAGATCTCTACTTTGTCAAGTTCTTGTAAGTGATCCAGACCACTGTCCACTTAGACCATTACACCAAAAAGGCAGTAATACTGAATACTTTATATTCAGTATCACAGGTGGTATATATGCTAGTTGTAGGAACCTAGGTAAGATGTAGGCTTACAGTTTCTGAGGGGGTGGTTGAACAGCGGCCACAGTGACACTGGCAGAAATGAGGTTCTTGAGGCCCAGGCATCCTATATAGAGTTAGAAGGAAAACGGTTCAGTGCTGTGATGAGGGACTTGGGCAAATTTCAGACATGTTAGAATCAAGTGACTGATTTCTTTCAAAACAAAATACAATGGTGGTGAATTGACATGTATTATAAGTTATTTATCAATATGCGAGTGGGTATTGTGGACATGGCATATTGAGAGAAATTGCTCAGTAAATTACAAACTGTGCATCATTTTGCCAGAGCAGTATTCTGCACATTTATGCTGTGTTAGTCCTATTAGGTCTATTAGAGGGGAGCTTAGAGTTGATGCTTTTTCGCTGTCACTGTCTGTTGCTTTCACTGTTGGTCATGTGAATGTTGTAGAAAGGACTTGATGTAAACATTGAGAAAGTTGTCAGAGATATTTCCTATCCAACTCAGTTATTTAATCGGTATGAAGAATTGAGACAGTACAAGTTCGATAGCAGTAGTGGTTACACAAATGGAGAAATACATCATCTTGAGTTATTCACTTACTGTCTTTTTCAGGCAACTTGGCCACGTGGGAAAATTACTCAAAAAACACGTTCACCTTCTATCTTCCATAGCGCCTCAACGTGCCCTCGGAATTCGACGAGAACTATACCATTCGACTCCTACAAGCCCCAGGCAGCCATCCCGAGTTGTCCGATTGCAAAATTCACAGTTTTATTTTTTTTGGAATTTTGGAGGCTCCAGGGATTTCATGCTCAAGTAAGTTACCTGTCTCATCTGGGATACTGACACATTCCGCTCTCCATCTGGTTGATCCCCCGCAACTGGAAATGCCCTGGGCAATGATTGACCAGGAAAACGTGCCTTGAGTTGCTGTAACAGAATAAGAGTGGCGAAATCACTGCTTGGTTCTGTACAAGGCATATGTATGCTATGATGTGGGGTAGATCCACAGGACGGAACACAGCAGCAACGAGAAGAACCTTGATTACAAGGCCGATGGTGGAGGGGTGTTTTCAACTCGAATCAGCGAGATCTGAGGGGAACTTGTCTTGTATTCGAGCAAGTAGTAAATTTCGAGGCCTCCCTATATTCCCAAAAAAAAAAAAGTTCGATTTTTGCCATCGGACGGTTCGGTATGGATTCTATGGCCTCATGCGAGTCGAAGGACATCTGTTTCATCAAATTCTGATGTCGTACTGAGGAGATATGGTCAGACCGAGGTGATGCCTACTTTTTTGCAATTTTCCCATGTGGCCAAGTTGCCTGAAATAGACAGTAAGCAATAGTTACTAATGGTATTCACTTAAGTCATGAATCCATTCTGAAAGTGCTCTGACACCTGTCAGAGCACTGTCAGAAGATAGTTCTGAACGGTGTGAAAGCAGCAGTTAAGAGCACCATAATTGGAAGTCTGACAACCATATTAGGAAATATAAACCAAAGTGCAAATAATTGCACAACACACCCCCACAAGACCCCCCAACTCCAGCACTGCCTCCATCCAAATGAGAAACATGGGAACAATTTGTCATTCGGGTTGGATTCCGGAAAGCCAACCCAAGGTGCCCATCCACAATCCGACAGAATGGAATAAAATTCGCAAAGACTACAAATAAATTACAAGTATGACGACTAACTACTTTTAGTATGTGAAGGTGCACCGATGGATTACATCGAAGGCGCAGGTGTGCGGGCCTGGGAGGCATTGTGTAGTGCAGGGGCAAGCATTTGAGGGCCTGCTAGGTCATGTCAAGGGTGTGGGCATGCCACTCTTACTGTATTGAGTGTACTCAGGCCTGGGGCAGTGCAGGTTGCCACTTCATTCATGGGGGGGACACATTTTGGGCTGGAGTAGAATATCCTGGACACAGGTGGGCCATTTTGTCCATATTGAGGGGGTGTCAGCATGGTTCGGGCACATGTGATGTGAATGGGGTGCTTCGGTCTTGTGTGAGGTATCATGGACATGGGTGGGCCATTGTGTCCGTGCTCAGCCTGGGTTAGGTGTGTTGGCAGTGGGGAGTAGTCTAGATGTATCGTCACTCATTGGTAATTCATCTGAAGCCCGGCACCCTCCATCAGAGCACCTTCTCCCCTTGGATATTGCTGGGTGTCATCCATCAGGTGAGAGTTGCATTGTTGGAGCACACTGCCATGCGAGTAGTGATTAAAAGTTCAGTTGCCGAACTTTTAAAAGACTGAAACTGGACTGAACCGCAACTGATTTGAACTGATATTTCAGTTTCAGTTGCCTTGGATTTGACAAAAAGACTGAAAAAAAGTTGCCATATTTGATAGAAAAAAAACCAGTTGCAACTGGTTGCAACTGATATACACAGCCACCACCTAATTAGGGAATTCACCCCCTATTTACCTCTATTTCTCCTGATTTTTCCTGATTTATTTGGAGTTTTGACAACTTATTGAGGTTATAATGACTATTACTGAGGTATGTTAATCAAATTGGTGTAACATTGACTGTATATTGTATAGATGTTGAAATATACTCCATGGATTTACCAATTAACGGTATAAATTAAAAGTTGCAACTGAAAAAATCAGTTTATTTTCAGTTTTTTTCAGTTTCAGTTTCAGTTCAAATTAATTGAAGAACTGAAAAATCAGTTTAAGTCCAGTTGCGGCCAAAAACGGAAAAAAACCAGACCGAACTGGACTTTTAATCACTACATGCGAGGGCATTTGCTCCACCTCAACCTGTCTTCATCAAACTTCGGCAGGATGTAGGACTGGATCTGTTGAAAAGAAGTTGGGGTGAGTTCATATGATAAGAATACTTGTGAGCACTTCCTCAATTTTTTTTTGCAGTGTGATGAGTATGAACAATTGGATTGAGTTGAGGTGTGGAGGTGGAACAAGTTGGAGCATCACATGTTCCTGACACTGCAATGAGCCCAATTTGAAGTTGCCACTGGCTCAAAATGGTCTCACGTGATGCTAAAAATGGTCCCCTCAGGGCCCGTGCTGCCACAGCATTACACAGCAAAACTGATAGGGAGGGGGAAGTTGTATAAAAGGATGAGTGGAGAAGCCTTGCGAGGTGTCCAAAATGCCTCACCCCTCAGAATGGCAACAGTTACTTCATGACCTTGACACAGCCACTCAGCTCATCCAAGCCATACAGCACCATGAGCACGAACAAGAACTTGGCGAGTTGGCAGAGATCAGTAGCTCTTATTCATCCTCTGATATACTTCCTGGATTTATGTTCCTCACCCCCCCTTCTCCTGCTTCACCCTTGTCTGTGTTCAGCACATCAACCACAGATTTTTCGGATGACAGTGGCGATTCCGACTCCAACTCTAACTTTGCAATGGGCACACAGTATGCTCAATTTCTCCACGCAACCACCGCTCTCCATGACGAGGTCATGAAGTCCCGTGTACTTCACAGACCTCCACATCCCCCCATGCATGCTCCACAAATTCATGTGCTTGCACAATGTGGCAAAGAGCATCCCAAGTTATGTCGTAAGAAGATTAGGGTTAATCCAGAAATATTTGACAATATTCTGGACCAGCTGAGTGACCACCCCATTTTTCAAAGCAAATCCAATAATCCCCAACTTCCTGTGGCTGTCCAACTTGTGATTTTCCTTAATTGTGCTGGACATTACAGAAATGCCATTTCTCCAGATGATGTTGCGCTCTGGGCTGGGGTTAGTGTGGGTTCTGTGATCAATTGCATCAATCGTGTGATGATTGTAATCCTTGACCAGCATGACAACTTCCTCCAATTTCCACCTCCCCATTCCCATGATCGTTCACAAGCCAAGGAATTCACCAAAAATTCAGCTTGTCCAGAATGGCAGGGTGGATTTTTAGCTGCTGATGGCTCTGCAATTCCCCTCTTCCAAAAACCTGGATTTTATGGTGAAACATTTTTTGACTGAAAATTATTCTTTGAATTGCCAGGTATGTTATAGAAATTTTCAGATCTATGCCAAGCTCATTATTTGTAGTTGGTTATTATGCCCCATAATTTGCTAATTGTGGATTATTCAATGGGCCACCCTGGCAGTGGACACAATGCACATGCATTTCGAAGCATGCATATCTATGAAGAGCACAATACTCTACTTTCTCAAGATGAGTGGATCTGGGGGGATAGTGCATATCTGCTTACAACATGGCTTGTACCACCATTGAAAAAGCCATGGGAGGGTCATCTGAAGAAGAATCAGTGAAGCTTCAATTATTTTTTGTCCAGGGTAATATTCCAAAATTATTTGCTTAATTTACGACTGAAAAGTCTTATAAAAATAGGTTCGTGTACGTGTTGAACATGCATTTGGTGCACTCAAAGGACACTTCCAATCACTTCAAGAGCTGCGAATTCCAATACATTCCGCCAAAGACGTCCAGTATGCAGTGAACTGGGTGATTTGTTGCTTAATTCTCCACAACATGATCATTCGGTTTGAGGAGAGGAGGTTGCAAAGAAAGGAGTCAAAAACATGGGCAAGGAATGAGATTCAAGTGGAGGTAGAGCATGAGCCAGCAGGGGCAGACATAACTAATGGTTCATCAGGTCAGATATTTCGCCACAGGTTGATGAACTTAATCCTGGATAGTCCTTCATCAGCAAACTAGCCATGTCTAGGCCAGATATCCCAGAGTGCCAGTACCTTCCAGAGTTCCAGAGCAGATATTCCAGAGTTCAAGTTATTTCCAGAGTTCCAGATCAGAGATTCCAGAATGTCCATTATTTCCAGAGTTTCATGCCTGCCCTAAAGTTCACACATGAACATAGAATAAAATGTTCATATATTCAAGACTAATGGAAATGTCAAGAAAGCTTACAGAAAGTAGTCAAAATTGCAATCAAAGTGTACCAAACAAGTTTAGAAAGTGTACTAACCAAGTATACACAAAGTGTACACAATGGTAGTCAAAAATGCGGTCAAAAGTGTACCAAACAAGTGTAGAAAGTGTACCAACTTAAGTGTACACAAAGTGTACCAAATGGTAGTCAAAAATGCTGTTAAGTCCGGTTCCTCCAGAGTTATCGGAGCAACAGAGAAGGTAGGAGTATAGACAAAGGGGGCGAAATGGACGTTGGCTTCAACTTATGTGTTGCACCCTTGCCGTGAGTTCTTGTTCAAGTATTTGTCGGAGAAGCGGAGCATCAGAGATGATCAGGAGTTGGGTCAGAGTGATGACAAGAAGTCTTGCTTCAAGTGTCGAGCAGAGGAAGATTAAGGAGTTGGATTTAGGAAGGATCAGACTGAGTTGAACAGGAGGAAACTAAGTTGATATTCGAACTGCAGAACACTAAGTACATGTTGAGCTTTTAACTACAATGAAGAATAACCAATAAAGGAAAGTAGCTACGATGACAAGTAAACACGAAGGTATCCTGAGAGCCGGAGATACCATAATCAGACAGAGGGAGTCACAAGGAGTCAGGAGGAGCCAATGGGAATCATAGGAAGTCAGAATGAGTCAACACGAGTCAGGAGGAGTCATGGGGAATGTACTAGACCAAAGTAAGTATAATGCAACAGGGCTGTCAAAAAGCGTCAAGATAGAATGGAGAAACATAAGCAGAAATAGTAAGCAAGATAGGAATAGTCACAGGAGATAAACTGGAAGAGTGGAGATGAGGCGAGAGCGTTGTATGAGGTCCGGAGATGACGCACATGATATGGGATATGACAGCATCCCCCCCTTAGGCCCGAACCCTTGAGGGCCATATGGAGATGATTGTCGGATGGAGGTTTCCGGTGGAGTTTGAAGTGGAGCGCAAAGCCGGTATAAAAATGTTGATCGTCACCTAAAAATTTTCAACAACTCTTCACCTCCGAAATACACCATGTCCGACAACTTTGACATAAACGATATTACTACCTGGGCGGATAACTTGCTCCAGGAGCACAAGGAAGATAGCGACAAGCTCTTCGGAAAAAAGGCCACAGAACATCAGAGACGCGTGAAGGTGAAGAAGGCTGCAGAAGAGGCAGAGAGGAAGAGGGTTGAAGAAGAGACATGAAAGAGGGCCGAAGAGGAGGCGAAGTGAAATGCTGAGGAGGAAAAGAAGAAAGTCGAGGAGAGGCAGGCGGAGGTAGCGAGGAGGGTAGAAGCCTTGCGGTTGGCGAAGGCAGCAGAGGAGCGGAGGACTTCACAGGGGGCTACGGGTGTAGCGGAGATGGGTGGGCTTATGCCCTGCGAGGGTTGCGAGGCTGCCGGTGTAGCCTGCACCATGGAGAAGGCCAGAAGTAGCAAGGCTACGGTGTGCAATCGATGCCGCCACATCAAGATGGCCTGTCGCAGGCCCAGGCAAGAGAAGAAGGAGTACCAGAGGCGGAGGGGGACACGGTTGACGCCATTGGTGCATTGACCGCAGCGATAGTTGGGTGGACAGAGGAGGCAAGGGCTGGTCGGGAGGAGGCGGAGAGGTACCATGTGGCCCTCCTCTCCATGATGGGCGAAATCGCCCAACATTTCCATGTAGGGGAGGAATCTCAGGAGCAAGAGGCGATGGAGGAGGACGAGGCGGAACAGTAGATAGTTTGTAGTTCTTGTTCCTTTTTTGCACCAAAATGTACTCAGTGCCTCCGTCATAAGGCTAAATAAGGGCTGGTTTAGTGGATAGCGAGTGTGGAAGGTTTCGATGAGTTCAGAGGCATGTCCAAGTTCCGTTGCTAATAGCCAGGAGGTTTCTTCATCAGTTCCTTTGTAACCGGCCCAGCAGACGAGGTAGAGGAGTTGACAGTGTCTTCTCCGGTGGTCAATCTTCGAGTCGAGGATTTCTGAGATTTCGAACTCGGGTTCGCCGTCTGCTTCTACCAGAGGCAGCGGAGGTTGAGTCCAGTTAGGAATGACGTTGGGAACTGAGGGCTCTAGTTGGGAGACATGGAAGACTGGGTGGACAGAGTGCATAGAGTCAGGCAAACGGAGAGTAAATGAGTGGGTGCCGACTTGAGCGATGATGGGATAGGGTCCCAGGTTCTTTTTGGACAACTTCTTTGAAGGTCTAGTCGAATGGAAATATTTGGCTTTGACGAAAATGAGATCTCTGACTTTGAAGTCCAGGGCTGGAGTTCATCTAGTGTCAGTGGAACCTTGGTAGCATTGTTGAGCGAGAGCCATTTCTGAACGAAGGACTTGGTGCAATTCTTCCAAGTCGACAGCATATTCGCGGGCATGGGCGGAGGTGAGATCACGTTCTGGATGGATGGAGATGTTTGGATGGTAGCTTTGTTAGTGAAGAAAGGTGATACTCCGGTGGTGGCACTCGGAGCATTGTTGTACACGAATTCTGCTAGTGGCAGGAGTTCCAACCAGTTGTCTTGCTGGTAATTGCAATAGATCCGTAGGTATTGTTCGAGCGTCTGGTTCATATGTTCAGTTTGGCCATCGCCTTTGGGGTGATAACTGGAGGTGAAGTGTAGGCGAATGTCGAGGGCCTTACCGAGTGAGTGGAAGAAATGGGGAACGAACTCAGAACCACGGGCGGAGGTGATATGCAATGGAACTCCATGTTTGGAAAACACATGGAGCAGGAATAACTTGGCTAGCCAGAGATGTGATGGTGTCGTGCATTGGAATGAAAATGCATTGCTTAGAGAGACGGTCGATGACTACTAGAATGGCAGTGAATCCGGAGGACGGGGGAAGTTGTTCAATGAAATCCATAGAAATGGAATTCCAGGGTTTCTCTGGGATGGGGAGTTGCTTCAGGAGGCCATACGGGCGGTGCCTAGGGACTTTGGCAGGGGTGCAGGTGGTACAAGAACTGACGTAGTCCTTAACGAATGTTCTGATGCCTGGCCAAGTATATTCACGCCGGATGAGCTTGAGGGTGCAGTTTTGGCCAAAATGACCGGATAGGGGGTGATCATGTTTGTACCGGAGTACGCGAAGATGAAGGTCATTGGCTTCCGGGACATAAATGCGATTGTCGAGGTGTAGGATCCTTCAGAGTCCACAGTCCAGCGAGATTTGGAAGAGTCGGAAAGATGAATGGAAGCCAATGAGTCAGAGGGAAGGGCAGAGAGGATATCTTGGTGGAGCGTTTCGATGTCGAATACGATGAGATGGGTGAAAAGGGCAGGGCACCTGATGACTGGCGAGCTGATGATGTATTGATTGATGGAGGACGTGACCAGACTGCCTCATACATAGTTGAGGTTCAGCAGGCATTTGTTTTCAAACTCTGCCCGAACATCTGGCGCCAGTCAAGACCCATGTCAGTGCAGTTTCAGTGGCCATCCTGACTTGACTTGAACACCACTAGTATTAGTTCACTGGTCTCCATTCATGGTTAAGCCTGCCCAACAGATGATGGCCCTACAAATTCATTGATGAGTGGTAATCTACTAAGGGGAGTGAATTTTAGTGTTTAAAAGTCCAGTTTGGTTCAGTCTTTGTGCTATTTTTGGCAAGACTGGACCAGGACCGGTCTTTTAAAATCCTCAAATCTAAGAAAACCAAACCAAACCATCACAAACTAGTGTTTCAAAGCTCAATGATTGGTGGAGATGCAACCAATGGGGATTGAAATCACACTATATCAAAAATGAAACTCACTGCTGCCAGTGTGAGGTGAGTCAGCTACACATTTATTTCAGTGGTTTTGCAGATGCAATGCCATTGAGTAACAGATCGACACTGTATAGGCCGAGATATAATCCATAGACATAACCACTGGCAGGCTGCAATGCTGCATCCTGTCATCACTCCTAACAGATTTACTAGTACTGAGTACTTGTACTTGAAGCTCAGTGCACATCTGCTTGCGTTCACCCTGCCAGTGGTAGCCAACCTCAGAAACTCAATGGACTCTGATAGATTCTCCCCATACACCATCCACCCAGGCCTGCATCTGACTTGGAGTCCCCATGCTGACAATGAGTCACAGAATGAGCCAGAGAGTAGCATCATGACCAGCCACCTCTTCGGGGAATTGATGGGGCCTGGCCAATATCCTTCTCATCTTTGGCCACAAATTGTGCCAAATTTGTACCCCCTCCACCTTCTGACTTCCCCGCTCATGCTGAGCCACTTCCTGTGCATCTGCCCATATCTAGTGGAGCCAATGGTGTACTCACCATCAAACTGTGGCAACATTATCAGTACAACTTCCCTGAGCAACATGCCAGTGGAGATCTTTTGACCCTGTTGGTCAAGGTGCCACAATACCTACCAGAGTCACTCCTCCCAGCTCCGCCACCCCAACTGAATGATCACTTCTTACTCATTAGCTACATTGCAAATAAACAAAGTGCATCATGATCTGTTTATCCTCCAAGTTGTGTACTGATTAAAATTTTACAGTTCCATTTCTTATTTCATTGGATGCCATTGGAGCAGAGACCTGGTCCCAACTCGGCATGCATTTCACCCTCCTGGCATGGAATTGTTTTGCACAAGACCATTTCGAGCCACGATTGGATGCATATTGGAGTGCCAAAATTTTCCGCATATACTGCCAATTCACCAAAAGGGGGGGTCGCCTTTCCTAGACATACAGTCATCCACCGTCACTTGGACCACCAAGATTTCAGTAGTGTCTGCGGTCACAACAACACTTTTTTTTTAGATCAGGTGGTAGGAATTTGTTAGTATATAGTCAACCATGAAGTAGTCGAAAATACCGAATTATTTGTGAATTATGTACTGTTGCAATTAGCTGCACAAAAATCTAGTCCTTATCATGCATCCACCGTCACTTGGGCCATCACCAAATCTGGTAGGTGGCTGTCTAAGCAGTATATTACCGGCGACACACCACTTATTCCTCTGCACTCTCACCATCCATGCCATCCGCATTCCCATCGCTTTGTTGATCTGTCACGTCTTCATTGTTTCCCTCGTCTCCAAGCCCTTTGCACTTGCCACTGGCACCTTCACCTCATTCGGACCCTGGTTTTGGAGGCTGTGGCTCCATCTTTCCTAGCTTGGGCTTTGCCCATGCCACCCGCCTTCTCTCCCGCTTTGCAAGCTCGCTCTCCTCCTTCCACAAGCACATTGCACCATGATAAGCTTCCCTGCGTGCATTATTCCATTTCTTCCACTCTGTCTCCACTTTCCTCCACTCTGTCAGCAACTCTGATTGCTCATCCTTCTGTTTATGGCGGTCTTCTTGTGCAGCTTTCTCCGCTTTGCAAGCATTCTGATGCTCCACCATGCGGTTATAAAATTCATCATCAGTGAGTAACCTAGGTAAACTGTCTCCATTTAGCTGACTTGTCTTCTTCCTCTTCCTCTCTTCTCCTCTTGTGCTGCAAGCTGTCCCGAGAGACGATCACAAAACATCGACTGCAACACGGCATTCGACTGCATTCCAACAAGTGCTCTTTTCAACATGAACTCTCTCGATTGTAGGATTCATGTAGTGCTACTTGGTAAGCATGCTCTCCACTTGCTGGTTCTTCATTTAGCAGTGCGTGCATGCGTTTGTGGCGAGTTGGTGTAATTTGGGCAGGTGTAAATTCCAGGAGACAATGAGATGAGGTGAGTTGGGTTTCATCAACAAGAAATGAGGCTGGCGTGGATGCCAACGCTTCAACAGCATCTTTCGCCATAGCATGCCAATATGGGCGTTCCCGTTGGGGGGTCCCTGCAATGCATGCTGGCCCTGGCATGTCAACAAAGGGGTCATCATTGCTTGGATAGGGGCAATGCTGTGGAGCTTGGGATGGCCCACTAGTAGGTATAGAGCTCGATAGAGCCATGGTATGTGGCATATTTTCAGCCCTGTTTTGGTACTGATGCATAAGAGATGTGATGACACATACAGGGCTTGGCTGCAGAAGCAGCAACTGGCTTTGAGAGGATGTCTCCAGACTTGGAGCCATCATCTCTTCGGTAACAATATTTCGGTTAAGCGGCCATATGCCGGTTGCTCTGAATGCAGAACGAATGGTTTCAGGGGTCAGTGCTTTGTGTTGAGCTCTTCCGTAGATAGTGATGAAGTTGGTTTTTGTAAATTTTTGATGTATAGAACTCTCGAAGTTGTCACGCTCCTGTGTCCAATAACTCTTTGATGGACTGAAGACAATGACACCAAGACCCTGATAAATGTGAGTCACATGTGCCAGATAGCAGAGCACATGGATATTGTGAATCCTGGTGTAATCTAGGAACTCCCTTGTATAATGGGAGTTATGCCCATCAACAAGGAGGAGTCGAGCACGTCCATTTGCTTTATTACAGGTCTTGTTGTCGAAGTCTTCGATCCAAAGTCTGCCGATTACACCATCAGTCCATCCTTTAGGTGAGTGGGCCACACTATAAACATGTGGAATTGTTAATCTCATCTGTTGTGACAGAAACATGATGAACTCACAAGGCTTTGATGGTATTGTGTCTGGGTGCCAGTTGCTCAAAAATGACTTCCCCTTATAGATTATGGTTGGTGATGTTCTCACGATTACCATCCCGCTGTTGATGTTGAATCTTGCGCTTGGCTGGACCAATGATGTGTTGTCGCTGACCATTCCCAGGCTGAAATCCAGTCTTGTCTGCTGCCCAGATGCCATCTTCATCAACGTTGTACTTCTTTATGGTGGCCTTGAGTAAGTCGCACCATGCTCGGTGTGTGTGTTTGTTGACTGCTTGCCCACAGGCAGTATCAAGTGGAGAGCTCCAGTAATTGCTCAATTGACGCGAGTGCCGATCAAGAAACTGAGCTGTCCAATTGACTCCAACCCCTGTCTCTGGGAATGAATGACCAAGTCATGTCCGTAGGAGAGTGTTGGCATGAAATTTGAGCCATTGGTGATTAAGTGGGAAGCCACTGGCTGCGAGGTCAAGGCAATACTCCACGATGCTCTCCTCCTCTTCACTTGTAAGCCATGCACGGTTTTCTTCATTAGCTATCTGACAACTCCTTCCACCCTCAAGACGTTGCATAAGAGTAGTGCAGCTGATGGTAATGTGTCTCTTCTTTGTCTTCTCCATCTCTTCTCAGCCTCATGACAAATTGCTTGCAGGCTCCTCCATTGTTTCTCTGGTTTCTCTCTGTTGTCATTCCATAGCTTTATGGCATAAGTGAGACCTTCTTCTTGGTCAGCGATTGCACCGCATTGCTTCTGAGAGTTGCTTTGCATGACCAGCCATAATTTGAGGAGTTGTCATATCCCATATCATGTGCGTCATCTCCGGACCTCCGGACCAACTCCGGACCTCATATAACGCTCTCGTCTCATCTCCGCTCTTCCGATTCATCTCCGGTGGCTATTCCTATCTTGCTTACTATTTCCGCTTATGTCTCTCCATTCTATCTTGACGTTTTCTGACAACCCTGTCGCCTTTCGTCTCACTTTGGTTTAGCACAACTCTCATGACTCCTCTTGACTCGTATTGACTCCCTATGACTCCCTTCGACTCCTTCTGATTTATTCTGACTCCCTCTTCCTAATTATGGTAACTCCGGCTCTCCGGATACCTTCGTGTTTACTTGTCATTGTAGCTACTTTCCTTTATTGGTTATTCTCCATTGTAGTTTAAAAAGCTTGACATGTACTTCGTATTCTGCAGTTCGAATATCAACTTAGTTTCCTCCTGTTCAACTCAGTCTGACCTTCTCCTAATCTAACTCCTTGATCTCCCTCTGCTCGACACTTGAAGCAAGACTTCTTGTCGTCACTCTGACCCAACTCCATATCATCTCCGACGCTCCACTCCTCCGACAAATACTTGGACAAGAACTCGCGGCAAGGGCGCAACACACAAGTTGAAGCCGACGTCCATTCCGCCCCCTTCGCGTATACTCCTACTACCTCCGCTTCTCCGATAACTCCGGAGGAACCGGACTTAACAGGAGTCAAGGAAGTAAGACAGACTTAGACAGTTTATTAGTGGTGTTTTTCATGTCCCTGGCAGTCTCCAACTCCGAATGTCATTCATATTGACCATTCCATTTTTGGTTTATCTTGTTTATCTGAACACACCGATAAACAGCTCAATGCCCTCATGAGCACTCTTCACCGGCATCGTGCTGGCAAGACGAGGGAGCTTCAATCTCCAGATCAGATGGTTGGACCATGAGGCCAGTCAGCATCTCAACATGTTCCAACAATAATAATTCCATCATTTACTCTATTTTACCATAGAAACTATGAAATATCAGTATTTTACCTGTAAAACAATACCCATAGGTCTAACAATCAGCTCATACATAGCTTATTTTGATGGTAAAGTGTAGCTACATATCATATCTCATTCTACCAATAGTTGTTTTGTAAGTGCCGGTGGTGGTCCAAGTGACAGGTGGATGACTGACTGTATGTGTATCCAAGTTCTCTATCCACCTTTCCTTGCTCACCTCTTCCTGTCATAGTTCTGATTCAGTACATGCAAAATAGGACCCAAATCACAACTTCAACTTCAATTGAGGATGAGTTATTCATTACACAAATTGTGTACTATGTAAGTAGTACATCTCTCACTTCATAGAATACAAAGTAATTGTGGTACCAGCTTAGGAAAGAATCAAGACACGACTTCATCGCTCAATTCACTCACACATCAAAGAATGTCGTGTTGGCCTGTCTTGACATCAATAACAAGATCGTGCATCGAATCTGCAAAGTCCTGGAAGACATGGAAGGGAGTGGATGAGGGGTTCCCCCTTCTTCCATGAGTTTCACAATGTCTCCTCCATTGATGCTCAGTGCAGGGTAGGTTGTGGCACTTTGCTTTCTTCATGTTAATACCTGTCACGACCATATCTGGACCCCTAATCTCAAGTCTGGCCATACTTGCACATCTCTGGCCATCCTCGTACATTCCTGGTTCTGGACTTGACCCACATCCTATTTTGGTATGGTCTTCATTCTTAAGCATGGCAGTACCTGTCATCGCTCCATTATGCCTCTGACTTATATTTCATATCTCGCTTTCATATGTCCTCTTGTCCCGGTCCTGCCTTACTAATCTACTGTGCTTGGACTCTGTCTTACTAATACATTACCAATCTTCCAGTCTTTGGATTACCAGACTGCATTGCTATGTCCCCTTGTAGTATTTAAACTGTAGATACTTTGTCCGGTAGTCTTTAGTCTGAAATCAACTTAGTCACTTCTCCATTATCTGTCTTAGACTGGCACCTACGCAAGGGAGCATGCTCATGACACTCTCTAGAACATTCCGCTCCACAAGGCTGTAGCCTTCTATGCTTCTCTTCCATTACACATGCTTGTTTAATCTCCATCATACTTCCATTATGCATAGCCTTGTTACTTCACTATGACATCATGCTTACTTATCGCTCACTCTCCATTATTCCTTGTTGTGTTTTAGTGTTGTGCGCCTAAGTTGATGAAGTCCTTAGTTTTGCTTCACCATCCCAACTCACCATCCGGGTATTCCCATCCTTTATCATCACCTCATCACAACCAGGGCGAAATTCTGGGCTCTGTTGGCCCTTGACATCAATAACTGCCTGTGGGCACAAATCTCCCAGAAGTGTTCTAGACACAAGCGGTCCAATATGTTGTTCTCTAAGGTATACCAGGAGGCTACCCATCGTCTGACCACTGTTCTGGGTGATCTTCACATGGTGCCTATCTCACCTGTCTTTTTTTTTTTTTTTTCATTCTCAACTAATTTATCCTCAGTTTCGGTCACCTTAGATGTGATGTTGGGTGATGTGCTGCACCCCAGGGACACACTAAGAGTTGTTCAGTGGGTTGTTGAGACCACCCCCTTCAATGCAGACTTCATGAATGTCCTGAAAGCCTCCATAAGTCTTCATTTCAACTACTTCAACTGTTTATTTATAAAACTTCAGTATGTGGCAGGATTGTTTCAATTTCAAAGCACTGCATAAACAGCTGCTGTTGTCTGTCTGCACATACTTTCACCAATTGCATGGGGCTCCATCCTCATAGGTCTGAATTCACCATCCAATACCATGCAAGACTTAAAGTGCTACTCAATGACGACTCAAATGGACTGGGACTACTGCACCAGCAGCCCTCCATCGCTAACCATACTTCACCTGCGGTCTGTCATAAGTTTCATACATATTTGTGTATCTCACCATCATCATAGTTCTCAGTGGTTCGGAAACACTATTTTATGAGATGTCATTCGCTGTGCTCTGTATGACCACCTATACCCCAGGTGGTTTGGATTCCTTCAAGATGTGAGGTTCCAGAATGGGCACTGCATTTGGACCCCTCTCTCTGCTGCTACGCCTCGTCAGCTAGTGCAGGTCCTTGCATTGTTAAGTCACCACTCTTTCAGGGTTTCACAAGCTGATTTTTTGTAGATTGCTAATTATCTAGGGTATCAAATACAGGAGGCTGACAAGCTCACTGATGAGCACATCACCCCTGACTATGTCAAACCCCCTAATGACCTTGCAATGTCTCATTCAATGAACAAAGTTGGAAAACTGGCAACTCATCTTGGCAATTGTTTTTCCTTCTTCCATGGAGGCACCAGGAGTGCTGATGAGATGAATCAGTCCCAGTAGATTCTGGACATCTCCACTACATATAGCAAGGTATGATGCATTGTTGTATAATTCCACTCGTAAAGCTATTTGTAATCCTGTGCTATGGCATGTCTTACTTACAAACATATGGGTTATAACAACTTGACACCTACTTCCATCCACAGAGCCATCATGCATGAAAAAAGTGCTTATCAGTGCCATTCAGACTGTGGTGTTCTGCCAGTCTTGAGGAGGCATGAGAACTCAGTGCATCTATCCCTTATTTCAATGCTGGCAAGTGGCAGAATGTCCTTCTTCCATTTGGGAGCATGGAACGTGCGTGCCATGTGTGGAGTGGCTAATCCCAGGCGACACAGGAGGAGGGTGTTGATACCCCTTCACAGCTTTGAATTGAAGTGAGTCAATAGAAGGTGAGCCAGGAAGGTGGTACAGATACTTACAATGTTTATTATACCTGTTGGTCAAGTCTCCTGTGTCCATTCACAACCTTGATGCAAGTGGGGTATCTGGGTCATAGAGTGATATAATGAACATCATGATCATGACAAGGAAGGGTGCCAGTTGACCCCCTTCTGCGACTTGGTTGTCCAGTCCAGGTTACAGATGAAGAGGATGGATGGCTAGAAGTCTCAGTTGGGGAGCCCCAGGTGAACTGTAGATGGAATATATTTGGCAAGAGACCAGCACATACAATCACAGAGATTAAAGCAAGGAGGTGGATGGGCTTTGAGGGGTCATAGGATGTCTGAACAGATTGGTAAGCCACAATCACATAGTCTTCAGATGGTAGCATGCTCTTGTGTTGGACCGACTGCAGTGAAACAAGCTTCACTTCCATCACAGACCATTCACCATGCAGGTCTCTCGTTTGGATGTCTTCACATGACATCATGGCCAACAAATGTGCAGACCGATCCCTGGAGAGGAAGGAAGGAACTTGACTAGGATTAGGAGTGTTTCACGCCGAGGTTGGGGCAATAGAATTGGCACTCCATGGAACATGATTGATCTTTCACACCGTAACATGGGTGAATGCCTGGATGATGCTCCTAGAGACCTTGTCACCTTTCAAACCAGACAGAGCAGCTGAGCTCTGTGCTCCATTTCCTTGTACACTACATGAACCACAGAAAAGAAGTTTCCTCCTGAGATAAAAGGGGGCTACTCAGACTCTGTGCAGTGCTTAACAATCAGCTCCACAAAGAATGATACCAGCTTCCCTCCCAATGTAGACAGGACCAATCTGTAGTCACCATCGGGCATGTCAAGAAGTGCTCACATGAGATATGAGTGGGTCTTTGGTGAATAGGAGAGTGGGTGGTCTTCATCAAGCCATCTGCTCAAAGCATCATGTCACTGAATCGCAACCCTTCAGGCTTGTCTGTCACAGTTGCCTTCTACAGCAGTGAAAATTCCACAAGGATGTGTTTGCTGATGAGACTCTTTATGTCTTTGATATACATTTGAAGAGCAATATCCACCGCATCACAAGCAACCTGCATCATGGCATTGGGTATTGCGCTATAGATGGAATCTGGCATGTTGTCTATAGCATGGCAAATAGTGAACCATGCATGATATGCCTGTGAACATCATCCAATTTGAGATAATTATATTTACCTCATAGTGGGCATTTCCATATGTCAACTGTTGCAACTGGCGAGAGGGTGTGAGGGGTGTGCAAGTTGTCAAATCGACTGGCCAATTGGCACAGCGCTGAACCACAGATCCGGTTGTAAGTACACTCTTGGTGAGAACCAGTCCATGAGCTTCATACATAGCACCTTAGCATTGCCAGTGTGCATTCAAGCATCAATATGAATTCAATCAAGCAAGGGTCTATGTGTGTTCCAGAACTACTCAAGGAGCACAGTCAGTGGGTACAACAAGCATTTGAACAGCTCTTGGATAACCTGGTAGGAAATTGGTGAAATTTTGATATGACTGGGGGATATCACAAAGCTTATGTTGGGTTGGAAAACAATGATTGAGTCCTTAATCATGCTCATGACGCTGTAATGACTCCAGGCCCTCAGTAGGGGCCAAGTGATGAGGTCGAATATGGTCCATTGTGGGAGAAAGAGAAAAGAGAGTTCAGAAAATAAAGATATGTGCAATTAATGAGATGTACCATCTGTTTCAATGTCCCTCCACCAATCACGAAACATCCAAAGTGTTTGTGTTTTCGAATCTCAATGTCTGAGGCTGACCATCCCCAGACACCTTTTGCTTGAAGCACTGATGTGGAAGTGAAGCCTTGCACATTTGTAAACACTTCTTCCAGACTTGCTTCCCTGCCGAAGCTTTGGCCATGGTTCCAGAACATGCACTTGTGACCAGTCTGAGTTGGACCACATGAAATTTTGCCTCATTTCGGATGCAGTGCAACAAGATGTTGTAGATCTGGGACTCAGTGCCTCTCAGAATGGAGGCACCATGCCTGATGTCCACATTATTGTCACCATGATCATATCTGACATCTTGGATTGAATGTTGCCCATGGTATGAGTGAATGCAAGCGGAGATCCTGTGCACATCCTCCAGGTTTTGATACAGCTCATGCACTCACTCAAAGTTGAGCAGAGCACTGCACGTATAAGGGGTGACCAACGAGGGATGTACAGCCCTTAAGGATTGAACACAATTTTGAACCCATCCTTGTCAAGGAGAGGGAGGGTTTCGAGTTCAATCACCTGACGAGAAGGATCGTCTTCAGGTTTATTGTAGAGTACTGGATTGGCTTCAGTTATCTGTTCTGCTGGCATGTTGTGTCACTCCTTTACAAGGATGTAGCTTCACAAAATCCATCCGTTTTCAGAATGCAGAGGTCTGAGGGGAAGATGACCAGTGGGTTACCCGATGTGAGTGGCCAGCGAGAATGTAAGTTGACATATATTCTGATAGTCCCGATCATTCTGCTAGTTGGTATGCTCATCATCTTCCTGCTGTGCAGTGAGCAGTGGCTGGTTTTGGCCATAGTGTATTATGATTCCGACTGGGGCATTCTGAGTGACCACCCAGTCCATCCCAGCACTCAACAAATCCTCGATGGAATGCCTTGAAATCATTGAGTCTCAGGGTGATGTGGCGGTGGTTTTCACCATCCCTTGCCACTGAAGAAATTGGTCAACATGCATAATAGCAATGAAACAAACTAATTTAGTGGCGTAATTACCAAAAGGAAAAATTAACTCACAGGACCTCCATTGCTTCCTTCACAGAGTCTCTTGTCAGTTGTTGAGGATAGGTGGGATGACAGTGGATGTCCTCATGTTGCATTCCCACAAGACCATGAGCAATAAACATGACCATCATGTTGGTGTGTGAGGCAGTGAGGGCTGTTGTAGGTGCATGCATTGCAGGGAGGTTGTCCTTTGAATTTTCTGGATGGTCAGGGTTGAAGAAGGCATGAGGGACAATGAAAAGCCACAGTTGTTCATCCAGTCATGTGCCTATGCATGGCATGCAGCCTTGTTGATTGAAGGGGAGGTAATCTATATTGCTGTCGGGCCACAATCGGGACATTATATTTTGAGGGGACATGGAATGTCTCACAAAAGATATAATAATGTTGGAAATTCTCAGAGTCTTATAAGGGAATATAAAACAATATATGGATGTCATAATGTCTATGATAAGATTATCTCCTCTGGTGGTATTATGTCAGCCACAAAATATGATATTTCGGATCTCCAATTTATATTATCTAAAATGTAAAAATTCTCTGTATCACAAAATATATTATCATGTTTCATCTAGAAGGGAATTGCATATATATATATACATATTGAAGATCTCAAAAGCCATCAGGTGACGTATGGGCACTCATCAGATGCAGACAGCCCGCTCAATGCCCACCGCATACCAATGCAATGCCCACTGAGGACCCTCGTAACATTGATCATCGCCAAGTCAAGAACCTCGTGAACGAACTGGGCAGGCCTTATAACTGGAAAAGACCTTCAGAATAGCTGACCATCATGTGGTATATCTCAGGGAAAATGACACTTAATGATCAATGGTTGTCGAACAAGATCATAGTAGGAAAACATCGCAGGCAATCGGATCGAGAGAGCCAGTGTTGAAGTCTGGCCCCTTGAACAAAGGACTGTAAGATTGTTTCTTCAAGTTCCCCTGAGAGTTGTCAGTAATAAAATATCCAACAGATGTGTGTATGAACCACATTTATGGTTGATCAGCAGTCGCTGTAATTGGCCGATGAGATGCTCAAAAGGAAAACACCACCAAGACCGCACAGGTCCAAAAAGTACAAGATAATTGTATATGTGGCATGCCATATGCCCATTTGGCCATCTGGAATGACCTGTTTTAAAGCAACTAACCACAATGTGATACAAGTTTGATATGCCATCATGCAAGACAGCATCATGACTTGATAGCAGGCTATCTGTATCATGGAGATGAGATCCATGGTGTGATCCAAAACACATCGTAAGTGGTCAGCCACCTCCTTCGATGGATGTACCGATCCCTCGCCCCACATGCTGATCAGCGCCAGAGGCAGGTAAACCATCATAGTTCGCCATTGGTCGGCTTTTAAAGTGCAAGCATAACAAGAAGGAAGCTGTCAGCAAACATATATGTACCCAGGCTATTAGTACCTTAACCCAATGTATTTTGTATGTTCATCCAGTTTCTGGTGGTGACAAGCCAAGTCCTTCGGCAATGAATTTTAAAGCAGCGACATTGTTTGCGGTTAGCTTCTGTTCCAACTTGTCAAAATGTTCCTGAATATGCTGGCACTCCTCGTCATTTCCAACATTATCCACCGCACTGAGCAGAAGGGAGTGAATACTTTTTATGTGCTTCCGATCGTTTTGACTAAGTGATGATGCCACCTCCGACATGTCAATGCAAAGAAAGTCTTGAGTGAACGCTGGTCGCAGGTCTGATTGAGTCTGGGCTTTACCTGCAATTGTGGAAGTAAGGCCTAAAAAATCATGGAATCTAGCAGGCAGTGCATAGAGTCCACAACCAACTGTTGAGCTGGATCCCAATATGGAAGGTGCCAGAGTGATGACCACTGCACACCATGTTTAATGAATAATGTATTGCGCTCTGTGGATGAGGGGGCATCCCTGTAAGCCTGAGCATGAAGGCATAAAGTTTCCTTGTCGCGAAGCCTCCAATCCAATGAATGGACGTCCATCCTGCCAAGAGTTGATGTGTGGAAGCAGTGGCAAGCACTACAATAAAAAATGACTTGTAGCAGCTGCCAATTGTGTGGTTTGCCTTGCTGCTGGGAGATTGCAGATGACGCAAGCTATTGTGGAACGTATGATATGATCTTGACCAGAAGCAGTGCGAGAACATGTCGTCGATTAGGAGATCGAGAAAATAGTTGAGTTGATTGCCAGAGGGTTCATGTGGGCCTGGGATGATACCTGCTAGGTACATATTCTCTGGTTTGTACCGGATATCCACAGGCAAGTTCAAACATGCACACGAGATGATGCTGCATGAAGTTGTTGCATTTCGTTGAAGGTTTTCTTCGACATTGAACAAGTCAATATTCATTGAGAATACAAGGCGACCTTCACCGTGATGATCGACAAATAACCTCTGGCTGCAAGGTCCAAAGAAGGTCTACAGAAACTGAGCATCCCACACATCCTTAGCGGAAGTGGGGGCCGGTGTCTGTGCATTCCTAATAAGATCATTGCACAGCTTATCCAGGAGAGCCCCTAGTTCTGGTCTTGCCAACAATCCAGACACATTGCAAGGTTCATCCCCTGGATGTGGTCAATTCATACAATGAAGAGGATAGCAGAGATCTGTGCCAACTTGTCATCTGACATTGACTAAGGCCCTGCATCACTTCCCTCTCAGCAATCAGCATTAGAATACAACCCGAATCCTACCATTCATGCATGGCTTGGCATTGACTCGCTGCGATCCACTACAAAACAGTTCTTCGCACCCTGATGCCTGGATGCTTTGCAAGAGGGACTGAAATGCTGCAGAATCTTCAGTGGGATCTCCGTAAAGACAGAGGTGCACATGCCACACATCCTGGGACCTGGAGCCCCTTCAGGGATTCAAAGAAGATCCATAGTAGCACAAATTGGCAGTCATTCATGCATCGCAACGATGCAAACCACACGACTTGTGGGACTGAGAAAGTGTTAGTGCATCTCCAGAGAGGAAGGGTTTCACACTACATGTCTTCCACTGCTAGCCATCCATCTATCTGTGTCTGGGGTATGGAAATCCAATAATGCGAAGTACGGCCTGGCTGCAATGTCCTGGAGCTTCATGCAAACCTGCGACAGCAAACAGAGAGAATCCACCGTAAGTTCCTCAATGATCAATAGCAAAAGCTCATTTGGCAGACGCCAAAGGTAACACTCCTGGTAGCATCAAGTTGATTGTCATTAAACACAGTACAAAAAAATCAGAATGATGTACAACCTGTGGACATTTGCTCTTTGACATGTCTCCAGCAATCAGAACCACTCTTCCTTTTGCCGAGTCTCTGTACAGAGAGCACGCCAAGGGGAATCGTGAGCATTGTTTCAAGTCTGCAAAGCAACTACCATACTGTCAGTACATGGATGACTGATTAGGAGCCTACACTTACCCGAGGATGTACTGGAATCAAACAAGACAAACTCAATTCGTGTTTCTTAGCTGGTGGTTCCATGGCTTTGTCCTGGGCTTCACACTTTAAGATAGTTAAAGTAGCTCACTGAAGAGCAATGTGTGCTCACCTTTCCACCAGGCCTGATAATAGGAACGCAATCACGAGCTACTCTCTTTGGCACAGGAGTGACATCATCTTCATCTTCAGAGGCCTTGTGCTTCAGTGGTGAAGCAGCAACGGGACAATCCCACCCAGCATACTTCTCGATGCAGCCAGCCAGCACCTACGATAGGTCTAGAATAGCTCGCTGAACAGCAATGTGTGCTTACCTTTCCACCAGGCCTGATAACAGGAACGTGATTATGAGTTACTCTCTTTGGCGCAGGAGTGACATTGTCCTCGTCTTCAGAGGCCTTGCGCTTCAGTGGTGAAGCAGCGATGGGACAATCCCGCCCAGCATACTTCTCAATGCAGGTGGCCAGCACCTGCAATAGGTCTAGAAGTAGGGTTGCATGTGTTGCATTGTCGTGGCTATGTATATTTCCCATTGTTAGAAGGTATGTTGGATGTAGGACCGATTAACTCACTCGGTAGACTAGGCAAGCTTTAAATAGTGGACCGCTACTCAGTGGATGGCTATTGCCATCTTTTGCACCTCCTCGATCAAAAAGACCTAAATGTCAGTTTCAAAGAATTAGGCTATCAAAAGTGACTCCTATTTGTGCTCAGTGCCTGATCATCCAGGTGGCAAATCAGCTTTAATATCTGGACTAGTTGATTTAGAATTTAGAAAAACAACAGAAACAATAAGGCGCATGACCATCAGGGTGCCGACATAAAATGATTGACAAATGTCATCACCTGACAATAAGATACATAACTGATAAAAGTAGATGAGACAAAAAGCAACAATAACAAAGAATACAAACGAATGCAACAGTGCCCTAGAGCAAGAAATAACTATAAGATATCATCACCCACTCACTCAACACTCTATCATCAATGAGAGTCTGCCTGCAAGTATGCCCACAACAAAGTTACACTCAATTCCAGTTTTCCATGACATGGCCGAAGCTCCCCAACTCATACCTGTACTTTCCTTGCAAACTGAGATGTTCTATCCACCAACATCCTGCATATCTGTTGCTGCAACAGAAGATATGGTGATGAGAATCCACACACTCACCTTCACCTTCAGAATCCACACTGTCATCACTGGAATCAGAATGTGGTGATAGTGGTAAGATTCCAAAACCAAATGGTGAAGCCGGTAGACCCAGGAGGGGAACTGGCAGTTAACAACTCATGAATTAGACAAGGTAGATAAGGCCTAACTGACCATATGATTTCGACAGCGTTTTGTCAACAAAGTGGTAAAGCAGCACCTGGATATGGCAAAATGTAGGAGCCTTCAAGAGAGCAAGGCACTGGAAGCTGTACATGACATCATAAGTGTGTATGCTTGTAATTGGAATGTCTACACTCACGTGACTATAGACAATAGCTCGTTTCCTGGACCTAGACAGATTCGAAAACTATTGGCTGGTCTTCGATCTCATCCAACTTCGATTGAAGTATGCATCATCCAGATGTTGCCAGAAGGAGAGGGCTGGCGCTGGAATGCCAAGGAAATAAGGAAGGGAAAGAAATCGTTGAAGTAGAGATGTATTACAACTGGTCAACATAACTGGTCAATTACGTTCATGAAGCTAACAAAACAGCACGAGCCTCAGCAAGATAGGTTCAAAGCGATCAAAGCGATCATTACTTTGTCATAACCTCATTCTGCGTGGTGTGCAATGGTTTTCTGCCTAGTTTACTCATCTCATACTCAGCCCATGTTTCATAGTGTACTGGAACTATAACTACATATAGACATCAAGACACCAATGTTCAAAGTGAAAAGTGGGAAAAGAGGCAAAGAAAGGTGGTGGGGGGTAGATATAGTGAATTGAACTCAGCCCGGGAAACGCCATGAACTCAGCCCCATGGGCAACGCTGTGAACACACTTTCACAGTGTTTCCCGGGCTGAGTTCAATTCACTATATCTACCCGCCCTGCCTTGGTTTTGCCTCTTCTACCGCTTTTTGTCTACGTCGTTCGTGATAGAATTAGAATCTATAATGGGAGGGCAACAAAACGTGCTGATTGCCACTACTGTAATTCGGGTTAAATGACGCTAATTGATACCTCACTACAAGAAATACAAAAAGATTGGTATCAGGGCGACGAGTTTTGTGGCTCGTTTGTTTTTGTCCCTTGTTTGAATAATTTGTCGCTAGCATATAAATGGTCAAAGCCAATGCAGAGCGAGTACCAGAGAATGTCGTATGAAAGCAGTCAGCACCGACAACCGGTATGTGGTGCAGTACAAGATTACTGTCCCAGCCTGACTGACATGCATGCATACAGGTAGTGTTCTCAACTTGCTCATCAGTACCCTGCATGATGCCACATAGTCCAATGGTAAGTCTGCTGACCCTAGATCTGTATGACACATTAATCACATGCTCAGACAGTGCCCATGCTTGTGGGGGGGATGGTTATGCTCCTTATATTAGCATACATGATTGACCTTGCACTAAACATGCCCACTTCATTGTTTTCCATTTCCTTGGTCATCCTTGGCTTGTCCACTATGCTTGGTATTGCAGAGAGTCTGAAGAAGCATGTTCTCAGAAGAATGTGAATGCTGTACAATCACTCACAATCACTTTAGTTCAATTGCCCTGTCTCGTACTTTGTACTTGGTAATGAATGCTAAGATGTCTTCCTACACATACTAATTATAAGTCGGTGAATGTTCACTCAGATACACAAATATGTGCATATGTGATGGGATATGACTCGCATTGTTAGATCAGTGTTACACTAGGTATCGGGTTGCTCGCTAGGAACACACAGCATGACTTCCTCTTCGATGCTGTGGAAACCATTCCTTGCATCAAGCACAAGGCCAACTGGGCTCTCAAATGGATCTCCAACCAGTGTTCAACATTTGCCGAGTGCCCCATCACATTCGCAGCTGTTGAGGGCATCTTTTTCTCCGGTTCCTTCGCATCCGTCTTCTGGCTCAAGAAGCAGGGCCTAATGCCTGGTCTCACATTCTCAAATCATGACAAGGGGATGCATGCCGACTTCGCTTGTTTGCTGTTCAGTCACCCCAAGTGCTGCCCTCACCCAGATGCTGTCAAGTACATCATCACCGAGGACATCAAGATCAGTCAAGAATTCTTGACTGGTACCAGTGACACCTTTTGGAGTAATGCACGTACTCATTTTTCTTTGTAGATACCTTGCCACTTTCCTCGTCAAAATGAATGCTAAGCTCATGTGCAATACATTGAGTTTGTTGCCGACCATCTGCTGGTTTCCCTAGGCAATGACAAGGTGTATGATGTCACCAACTCTTTTGACAAGAATTGAGTGTTGGACTACTCAAAGGTGAACATGAACATCTCCAACTCAAAGATGGAAACAATCGCAAGCAAGACTTTGTGAGTACATTTGTGCCTCATATTTCCACGAAAACTTATCTAGATGTCATGAAGAGAAAAAATACAATACATGTATCCAATGACGAGTAGGAAGGGGACGGTGGGCAATGAAAAGAAGAAGTACAAAGTGTTTTGACGGGTTGATAAGGTAAACTGAATTTGGTACTCATGTGATGTTTGGCATTTACCGGGACTGAGTTCAATTCACTATTTCAACCCACCACTGCGATTCTTTGTTTCTTTTTCCATTTTGTCTACATCTAAGAATCTTAGTCTGTATGATACAGTAGTCATTACAATGAACATATGAAAACTGTGTCGTCGCTACAAGGTGAAGCTGTTGACCTATGAAACCATACTAGGGTGCATGTGTTCAAATGAGCAAACTTCAATTGCGATGAGTCCAAGGTCGCAAGTTCATGCCAGGTTTAGTCCTGACAGAGCATAAAAAAACTTACTGATCGCCTTGACAGCACTCACTTTGTTCCAAATAAAGATCGTCCGATTATCATCGCCTCGTTGCATGCAGTTATTGTTACAAAGGTCAAGTTAATGTTAGTCATGGTACATTGTTCTCCTTGCATGAAGTTATTGTTCGAATTGTTCAGTGATATCTTTTAAGCTCCTACTCCATTGATTTGACGTGCAAAAGTTTCATGACAATCTTCTCATCACTCAGTTTTCCAGGGTTTCTGAAACTCCTGACGAGCAGTATCCCCTGAATCCTCTGGGTCCTACTCCTGGTCACAACTCCAATGGTCCCATAAATTCACCACCTGACTGTGGCAAGTTGTTCTCCAACATGCGCCGTACCATATCTAACCTATCCACAGACATGGATCCTACTCCCAGTCATGACTCCGATGGTCTCATAAATTCACCACCTGACTGTGGCAAGTTGTTCTCCAACATGCGCCATACCATATCTAACCTATCCACAGACACTGCTCATGGCGCTACTGATGGAATATCTGCGAGCATCACTTCGCCTGAGATCTCAAGCATATGAATGTTTGTTCCCTCAGAGATGGATATGGACGATTTTAATCCATGGGTGACCCATGCCCCACCAATGGAAGTGGGGAACCAACACTCGACATGGCCATCCAATGATGCATTCGGGGTGTATATGGTATGAACATCGGATATGATACCCAATTGTGAAATTCACTGTCATTATTCAGCATCCGAACAAAGTTGGTGTTAAGGAGGTTGACCACTCGGGCATCATGTGCAAGGCATTGTACTCTTTGAAGTCTCGTTTGCACAGAACCTCAGACCAGGTGCATGTAAGCTCTTTGCACAGCTCCTGACAAATCCAACACCTGAAACATTCTGACTAGGAACTCAAATTGGCAAAAGAGCAGCTATTCCAGGTAGCTAGCCAGCAATTTCAGACTTTACAACAAGAACAAACACGGGCTATGCAGCACTTACAGGATGATCTAACAAGAAAGGAGTCAACAATAGCCGAACAAGCTGAGAGGATGAGGGAGGAGTTATTAAACAGAGACTGTACCATTGCTAACCAGACGATCATGCTGAAGAGGATTGAGAGTGAATTTGCCTGTGTCACGCAGCAAACCAGAGAGCAGGCACAGGCACAGATGGATAGGATCATTGAGAGGGACACAATGATTGATCAACAGGCTAAGGTTTTGGAGCAGCTGAAACAGGACCTCGTGTCGGTGACCGAGCAATCCAGTGCAGCTGTGCAAGTGCAGATCTCAAAGCAGATGGAGAAATTGGCAGTAAGTAACTCACCTCTATACAGACACTGTGTTCTCAGCAATTTACAGGCAGAGAGGAGTTGGAGGTATTGACACCTGAGATGAAGGCACAAGGTTTTGGTGGGTCAATGTGAGGTAGGTGTATGCACAGTGTTACATGACCAAGCCAAGTTCTGAAGTTACTTGTTCAGCGACTACAGGCTGCTCAGGATGCCAACTCCCGACCTTCACCATCACCATCACCCATTCCCCTTCAGTGCAGCACAGGGACTACATGTTGCCCTCTTCAAGACTGAGGCTTGTCCAGTACACCCCAAGTGAGGGATTATTATCACCTGTTTCAGCCGCCCATACTCAATTCATACAGGAGGATCCTCCATATCCTCCAGCATCTGCCTCAAGTGTTGCTGGAGATGTGCATGGAACCAATGGCACTATGGCTGGAGAGCCTGTGGAATTGGTAGCCCAACGCATGTACCAACTGCTCATGAATGCCTTCCCAGCAGTATCGGCTCCTACCTTTACCCCAACACCACAGAAGCGCACAAAAAAGGGTCGAGGAGTGTAACAGGAACTAAAAATCTGTCAGTTCTGGCTGTTCTCATAAGTTTGGTCTTACTCAAATTTTAATTGTCATAGGAACACGTCCATGATCTCTTCAACGACACCTTCAGTGTCACCAAAGATGAAGACTACCTACTTTTGCATAGTCCTTCTAAAGAAGATAACACTTGCTCTAATGGCCCATCCCCAACTGACCTCCACTGGGAAACACCACACACACAACTTCATCGGAAGAAACACAAGCCAAACCACATCCTGATGCAAAAACTGGTCATCAATTAAGAGAATGAGTGGACTACCAGCCCCAATACTACTGGAAAATGCCATCACTCAGAAGTTCAATGTACGACAGCCTGGAATGCAACACACTACATATTCAGGCAAGCAGGTGGGAACAATTAAGTGCTGAAGGTTGATTAGGGACACAAGGATTGAGAGTTTGAAAAGAAGCTAGGGAGGAGCAGCAGTGTCAGTAAAGATATTACTGATGAAATTCTCCACATAGCTGACAAACAGAGTAAATCATAAAGACAAAGTACAGGTAACCAATACTGTCGGCAATCTACAGAGCAGAGAGGGTGAGGAAAGATGATGCCTTACAAATATGGAGAATATTAACAAGTTATCACGACAGGAGATGGAAAGCCTCAGACGAATACAGGAAGATATGGAGCTTTACAACAATAGGTAAAATAAAAAATGCCTGGAGGGGACATCGCAAAGGAGTTGAAGAATTATTGATACTCCCACGTTATTTCTCGATTCTGACATTCTCTCACCCCAGGGTGCCAAGCTGGCTAAACATATCAGTCGACCAATCCACATCCCGGAAAGCTGTCCAGGAGCTGCCCATGACCAATCTCTACAGTCCTATCTTCATTGGAACAGGATGAGGGATATGCCCTCCGAAGGGAAGTTTGCTGTGGATGTCCAATTCTTATGCAGAGGCGGGATTTTGACTACTGAACCTGAATGTGTATTAACGTGTTAAATTTGTGCTTGGCTAAACGATTACTGTTGGTGACCCATATATCCCACAATACCTCATGTACCCTCATGTACCCATGCCTACAAACACACTTTTTAGTAGGGTTGTTGAAAAAATGTGATAATATTGATTAGAATGTAGGACATTAGTATTAGGATTAGGATTAGTGCTGGTACATCAAGATTAGAATACATTGGAGGGTTAGGATTAGAGTTATAGTGGTTCAAATAACTGTCCTAATGTTTACATGTTTTGCACTAAACCAATAATCTCCAATACCTTCTAACTTGGGCCCTAACCTATTGGTGCATGAAATATAGTACCTATATTTGACTTTCTACTGGTCAAAGGGTCAAAGGATGTGAATAAGATCTGGTGGAATGATGGCCATATCAAAATGACAACTCATTGAAACAGCTTTTTTACCTTGAATTTCTATTATATATATCAGACACTAGAATGCTGTGAGATGGTTAGATATAGTTGCCATTCCACCAAATCTTATCCAAATCCTTTGATCCTTTGACCAGTAGAAGGTCAAGAGTAGGTACTGTATTTCATATACTCTGAGTCATAGGTTAGGGCTCAGGTTAGGGGTTTACTGGGGTTATTGACTTTAGTGACAAACATGTAAACATTGGGACAATTGTTTGAACCACTGTAGAGTTGGATGACTAGGATCAGGATAGAGGAGACAAGCATTAGCATTAAGACTCATATTCAGATTGTAAAAAAGAGCTCTGAACTTGGAAGTGAGCTGAAATTTGACAATCCTCAAATACCCATGGGTACCCATCATATAAATTTTGCAGCCTTTAGATACCCATGAGATACCCACCATACCCACATATGGTGGGCATGGGTATGAGTGTGGGTATGGCAAAGTGGGCCCCACACCCATACCCCCACATACCCATACCCATGCAGTTGCCTAGTTGCTGGCAGAAACAGACAGCGAGAAGGCGTTGACTACGAAGAAACCTTCGCCACTGTTGTGAAGCTACCATCAGTCCGAGCCATCCTCGCAAACGCCACTAGTCAAGGCTGGGAGATCCACCAGATCAATGTGAAGAATGCCTATCTCAATGCCAAACTCAACAAAGATGTCTATATGTGTCCTCTGCCAGGATATCTTAAACCTGGCCAGGAAGGCAAAGTCTGCAAGCTCAAGAAAAGTCTATATGGCTTGAAGC
>MU123814.1:85418-98462 GCA_014904935.1 Melanogaster broomeanus | reverse complement strand
TGTTAGAATTTTAGGGCGGGGGGACGACGAAGGGAGACGAGTGCACAATCGGTGGGTATTCCGTTTGCAAACGCACGGGGTACATCGGGTTGTAGCTACGCGTATTTAAGCAAAAAAGAACAATAAAATATGAAATATGTGAATGATAACGCATGTCAAAGTGAAACCGGCCGATGTCAGAATCATTCGGTCGCACGCGGGAACGCAATTTCAACACACCTCCTCGAGCGAATGAGTCACAGAAAATAGAAAGTAAAATAAAACAAGAAAGTTGCACCTCCTCAAACCAATCTGTGACCTACGAAGTGGTCCTCCCCATGGTCGGCATTAGCGCACAGCGCTCATCGACATCCAATCTCCACATCTCTAGATCAACAATAAATGGCAACGGCGACACAAAATGGGTGACGGCGAGGACAGAAATGACGAGCGACGATGACAACGACGGACGGCAACGGATGGCGACAGACGACGACGGACGACAGGCAAAAACGCGCAACGACAACGAGCACGTACTGGCTTCGGCCCCAGCGGCAAGCGACAACGAAAACGACGGCGCGAGAACGACAACGATAACGCGAGAACGACAACGACGGCTGGCTTCGGCCCCAGTGGCAGGTTCACAACGAGAACGGCACATACGACGATACGACGATGACGATGGGGGCGATCAACAACGGACAGGGGCAGATGACGGATGAGTGACAGAGGACGCGTGACGGAATGCGGCAGGTACGACAAGAAAAGACACACAGCGGGTGGTCATTTTCGGCGGCAATCAGCAGCGATCAAGTATGATCAGCGACAAGGAAACTTCGCGAGGGGGTTGTCATAGTGGTTCTGCACCACCGAGCAATGCTCGATTGAGCCAACGAGTAGGCGATCCGATTGGGTTGTAGATGCGGTCACAATTCACAACGACGATGATGGCGGTTTGGTTTCGGCCCCAAATAGGCAATAACGGCGCGGTACGACGAGCGACGGCAAGATAACGACGGGGACGGCGAGACGGGTAACAAGCGGATGGCGAGTCAATCGTCAATGGACAGCGGTACGACTTCGTTCTTCGTTCTTGTGCGTTTGTGTTAGAATTTTAGGGCGGGGGGACGACGAAGGGAGACGAGTGCACAATCGGTGGGTATTCCGTTGCAAACGCACGGGGTACATCGGGTTGTAGCTACGCGTATTTAAGCAAAAAAGAACAATAAAATATGAAATATGTGGATGATAACGCATGTCAAAGTGAAACCGCCGATGTCAGAATCATTCGGTCGCACGCGGGAACGCAATTTCAACAGCGACATCACGCAATCATCCTCGTACGATATACCCAAGACCAACCGGAGATCATGATCAGAGTAACGCATTACACGACGCCACCCGTGAGCTGATTTCTGTCGCAAGTCCCATCACGTATTTTCAGGATATCAAGTTTTGCTGCATGGACGAGTGATGGTCGCCACGGCGGATGTCTTGGTCGCTTTCGTGTCTCTGGAGATTTACAAGGTGCGTATTTGCGATCGACATGAAAATCTCGACGTGCACAGTACGAGTGCTCTCGCGGAAGGCCATGTTTAGTGGATACGCGTTGTTCTGTTCCATCCTGGAACGTGATTTTGGCGAAGTCAAACTTGAATGCCGCAAGACCGCAGGGAGAGAGACACCTCGAACTCTGAATTGAGTTTTTGCTGGCGGAAAAGACCCATGATGTGGACATGTCCTGCAAGAACCTTCAGCAAACAGCGAGGGCGTGTTGCGATTCTGACGATTCTGAGCGTTTTTGAACATATTGATAGTCATAATGAAGTTGGTACCTGGACAACTGTGCTTGTACTGTTTTTCAGAACAGCTACCCTCTTTTCAATTCGAAGTTCGGATGAAATTGAAACTTGCAGCGCCAGTAGGCAGTTAAATGTTGCTTCAGGTTACGGTAAGATCGATGAAACCCCGGCCTGTCAAACAGTTTACCCCGAGCATCCCTCCGAACATATGTGTTGTAGGACATTGCGAGCGACAATCTGGGGCACACTTCACAGTGGATTATGCATGAGTTTCTATCCGTTTTCAATACATGCCAGTGTATTGTCGTCGTAAACAATGTTATGTTGTACATATCCGCTAGCTGCATCGATACAACGAGCGATGTTCAAAGTGTATACTTGAAACTCGGTGCCCGATCGTACATCGGCGGAGTTCCTCCTGCGTGGCTTGGGTAAGCCTTCTCTCGCTCTCTCCGAGCGTTGATGCGTTTGTAGGTCAGGGCTGTTATTGGGACGATGGCCAGTCCTATGCATATAAATATGATCTCCAAGCGAACTAGAAGCTTGCAAAGTTAGGACGTAGACAAAAGAAAAAATGTCGTCTTCAAGACTTACATCCAAAAATATACCGGGGCGCATCTTGACTCCGGAAGAGGTTGGTTGCAACCCCTCCGCCCACGTTGGATATGGTGATTTGCAGCGCCATGCCAGCAGCGCGCTTGTATCTCCCTGCGAGGTTATTGGCCAACCTATTATCATCGGTTTCATCGTTTAATTAGCCTTCTGCTCGAGGGCGTGTGCACGCCCGCGTTAAAAGACGGAACGTGACTAACCAGCTAATAACTCCCAGGAATTGCGGAGGTCCCGATGAAACACAAGTAGAATGCGAAATATTTAATGCCAGGTGGGGCATCTGAGATACTGATGACATATCCCACCAAAGCGACCGACTGTGCACCGAATATGAACGGAGAGCGGAGTTTCACCTTGTCCGAGTAGTGCGCGGTTATCAACATGGAGATAGCTCATCAGGACATCAGGTTTGTTTCAGAGAAATAACCCAGTTTTCTCCACTCACTAGCCACCACGGAAATAGGAATACTCAGTAGCTGAGTGATGGATGGACTGATATCCGAAACTGTGCAAGTTGGACGTCAGTAGAGAGCGGTATGTTACATCACTGGAGAGTGTACCCATTGATAATGAGCCTGTCGAGCAGTTGGTTAGATTATGATAAACATGACGGTCAAAACAACAGTTACGGTAAGAAGTAAACGAGTCCATATGCTGAGGTTCATCAGCACTGCCCCTTCAAGCCTTACAAGAAAACTTACAAGGTGCCGTGATTGAGAAAATAACGGCAGATAATGCCCATACCTGCGCAGGAGCGCTGAGCTCATCTTGTCGCGGCACATAAAAAATAATATCTTACTTGCCAATCTGTGAAAGCGGCCCAAACCTGTTGTGCAGCATCACCTTCCTCGTCGTGCCCGGAATCACCTTCTGCACACAGATCGACATTAGTGAAGGTAATGATGATGTTATCTTGCGGTCTCACTTCGTTTTTCGATGACGAACGATCGCTCTGCCGTTGTCAGGAACTTTGCAGTGTCCGGATAATCAGCCATGACTTCAGTGCACGGAGTTGGTCATTGGCGTGCAAAGGCAAATGTAAAGCGGCGCTCACTGAAAGCTGCGCTTAACCCAACTACTATTGTTGCCAGACCATTTATGATCTGTGCGAGATCTTCAGCATTCTGAGGATGGATCACATCGGGAACGTACGAAAATCCAGGACCATGCTTCGAGACCACCAACACCATTCATAGACCCTATGGCAAATGCTAGAAGCCCCGAGAACGCGCCTGAGTTTGCATGTAGTAAGCATCCTAGCAGCAGAAAATGATGTCTCGGCATTACCAGCCATACTAGCTGCCCCAGAAAACATAGCAATGCGGTACTGGTATTTGTACTTGGGATACCAGAATGTGAGGCTGTAAGACGAGGTTAACGGTGTGAAATATAGAACGGAGGTTGACTCACTAGTATGCAACACCGGGATACAGCCCAGCTTCCGCAACGCCGAGACATACACGCGCACCTACTAGTTGGGGGTATCTGCAAGATGATTAGCGCGACCCAATGCGATCACACTGAACTTACGTCTTCACGAAACCCATTGCCATCCTTCAAGTTTAAACAGACTGGTGAACAAAACAGTGCTTCGGAATTATCATGGCGGGAGCCTTACATGACAATGCCCCACGCGACCTGACATTGGAGTAAGCTCTGAAAATTCGCATACGTTCAAGGACACGCTGACCATGATCGCCGGCAGCCATCTTGTGTCCGGGTTAGATGATCCAAATGAGGTATATGGACTGCACTTGCCTGGAGGGTCGGACAACTTGGATTACGAGACTTGACGGAACATGCGTCTGTATGAGACGAAAGGATGGAGGAGTGAAGACTCACTTTGATGGGATCTCAAAAAGACAATAAGTCTGAAAAACACGCCCGTGAGCGAAGTGAAAGGTCTGAATGAGAAGTGACTTGCTATGAAGAACATCGTCTGTAAACGCATCCATCAGCCATCCACATGGTAGTGCCAAATATCAGACTAACTAAGGCCATGTTATACCTGTTGCCGGTGAGGTCCAACTGCGTCATCATTCCCTCAACTGTCGCGTTACCTACAAAGACAGTAAGTGCATCCTGAGGATGGATCTAGGTCTGTTCTCACCAATAGAGCCTGTACGTCAGATATGACATGAGCAGTGTGAAACTTGGACAGTACAGGACACACACTCCGGTCCATGAAGCAAAGCAAGTACATCAAGGTTATAATTGGCATGAGCATCCAAGTCGATTTTGCGATATAGCTTGGCCTCTTGTTGTGCTGTAAAAATACGAGCGACAGAGGAATCCAACTGCTCGTCGCTACTAGCACCTGTTTCCTTCTTCTGCGGAAGAACTCTGGACTCTAAATCATCTTGAGGGAAAGTATCTGACCCTAGCTTGAATTCTGGTCTCATGGTGTGCGTCCAGTCCACAGAAGGGGAGGAATGTCTGAAGTGCTATGATCATACCCCTCATGCTGCGCTTTTAATTCTGGGCCGTCATCAGGATCAAACCCGAAAACGGGCCCGGCGCCCAACAATAGTAGAGGGTCACGGACTCACGGTACGGCGTGAGCGAATTAAATGGGGAGTGGAGCCCTGCGTCCAAATCATGACTGCAATCGTCCAGTGAGATTCAGACAAGTGACACCATGGCAGAACTACTGGACAACCATGGTGAATGTCTTATGACTCAGTGACTTTTCCTCCAGCATAAAGCTTAAACTCACGGTCGCACTAGAATTCTGATGGCTGGCTTTGGGCTGGCCCATAGTAAGATGTAGCACGTGAACCACCGATCGACCGGGCTTCGAAAAAAGGGTAGTCCAGTATGTATAGGAACCGATGGTCGATTCGGGGTCGATTTGGCCGTCAGTTTGCCTGTCGATTTGATGGTCCTCGTTTCAAAATCGAAAGTGAGATCCGACAAGTCGCCTTTGTTTCACCATGGCCAGTCTCGACAGTAACGCCCGAGCTCGAAACGCGTCCACACGTTCTGTACAAAGGTATAAGTGACCTGCGCTCTGCCCTATGTATACTAGGGAAAGATTCGATTGTCATGTTAGCATCCCTGACGATCGACAGTCCCAACGTTTTCTAAACCCCGACGAGGCCGTTGAATTCCCGAATGAAAAATTTGAACCCAAATCTTGTCCAAATCGACTTATGTCGACGTCTTATATAATTATGAAGTCGCAATGCAACACAAATGCAACACGTCCACATCACTGGCAGCTAACTCCGAGGGTTGCCAGTACCCTTTGCGATATGACGCTTCGCATCATGTCAAGCTTCAACTAAGGGACACGTGGCATCTTTTGCTAAGGTGAGGAAAATGCGATGGCTGGCCATGGGGGATTTGCTAGGCCCATCTATATATCAGCGGACTGGGGTCAGGTGAGTCGCTTGCGTGCATCTCGGATGTCACTGCGCAGCATGGTCTTCAAGATGGTAGGTAACTACTGCTTTGGGAGGTTCCGGCATCATTTGCCCCCAGATTTTGCGGTGGCGGAGATGCAGGATAGCCGTCTGAAGGCAGAACGAGTGTTGAGAGCGACCGCGTGTTCTGCCCTCAAAAACTACGCTTTACGCCGTCTTGTTGGGTACCACGTAGTAAGCTCCACATATATTTATGTCGAAAAACAAGTCATCATCTATCTTAAAAACAGGACAGCGACTCGGACCGTATATCTGAAACACTGTGCTCCGTCACCAATTGGCTTTGCTCCTCCCTCCTTTGGGCTCAGTCTTCTCCCTCCTTCGACCCTTTCGAAGTCGCCTCGCAACCTTTCGCAGAGTTGTTATGTTTCTAAGTTAGGACTGTGCCCGGGATGGCTACGAGTCCCTCGCATATGAATATAGTCTCCAAGCAGAGTAAAGGGGCTGCCGAATTCATGACGCAGAAGGAAAAGGTCATTTCCAAAGACGTACGTCCAAAATATACCGGGACGCGTCCTGACTGCGGAAGAAATCGATATTGGATGTAATGACTCTGCCCACGTTGCCCATGGCCATTTACAGCGCCATGCCAGCAGCACGCCTGTACTTCTCTCCGAGGATATTTGCCAACCTATCATCATCGGCGACGGGGTCTAATTAGCCTCCTTGCTCCAGGACATATATGCGGAACCATTAGAAAGGCGGGACCCGACTAACCAGAAACTGCAGAGCTCCCCAGGACAGCCCGGGATATTTAACACCAGGTGGGGCACCTGAGATGTTAACGGTAAATCCTACCAGAGCAATCGACTGTGCGGCGAATGTGAATGACAAGTGACGCTGGACCTTGCGCAGTATGTGAATGTCAAGAGGTTGGCAACTCACCAGAACTTGAGGATTCCTTCAGAAAAGACTCGGATTTTCACTCACTGGCGAACAGGTATGGAGGAACAGTGAGTAGCTGACTGACGGATGTAGGGTGTCCGAAACTGTTGGGGATCAATCGAGAGCGGGACAGTACATTAATGAAGACAGTACTTGATGGTCCTGGCGAGCGGTCGGCTGGATGACGTTGCGTACTAGGATATTCAGGAATACTCACGGCAAGACATACACGGGCCCATACGCTGATGTAAGTACAGCTAGCAACAGCCATTCGACACTTTGAAGGTACTGACCAGGCGCCCCACTTGACAAATTCACGAGAGATAATGCCCATACCTGCGTAGTGTTGCACAGTTGTCCCTTCTCCGCAAAGACAAAACCGCATGCTACCTGCCACTCCGTGAACGCGACCGGAACCTGCTGTGCAGCACCATGCTCCTCATCCCGTGGGGCACGACGCCCTGTACGCACCGGTCGCCTTTAGTGGAATTTGGCGATATTGTTGTATTGAGACCCTACTACATCGCTTGTTCAGGAATTTTGCAGCAGACGGGCAATTGGCCATAACTTCAAGGCGTGGGAGTGGGTCATAGGGGCGCAAAGAAAAATAAAAGCGTCGAAGGACCACGTCATACCTAGCCAATAGGTGAAAGCGGCCCAAGCCTGTTGTGCAACACCATGATAGGCTGCTCATCGTGCCAAGCCCATCATGCGATGATTGCCCTTCCTCGGTCAGGAACCTTGCAGTGGACGGACAATCGGCCAAGCTTACTCAGTACATACATAGTGACGTGAGTGGGCTACAGAGCTACAAACACAGATTGGCAGGACTGCGGATTGTAGCTTCATAACCGTGACCATGTGTACTTAGTGGTGGGGAAGCGGAGAATATTTGTCATCGAGGCTGTCTATTCCAAGTTGTGCTGATGCTGAGTCAGCCAACAAAGAGTACTGCCGCCTTTCGGTGACCAAGGTCAACCGGTCAAGCTTAAGACTCAACCAACCTTGCCCTTTGCTAAGACGGATTGGTCACCAGCCCAGGGATTTCTCATTCCGTCAACGCGGAAATGTCATCCCAACTACCAAGGCTACGTATGCTACATAATTTAAAGTCATCACAGCTTCAGACCCGGGCGCTAGCTTAGTGAAGCTGCACTGCGCAGTACTGCACGCTGCACATCTTTCACACCCACAATGAGTAATCCCGCTCCCACTGTAACAGATTCGGGTTGCACCACAATCACTACGAATGATGAAGAATACTAATTATACACGCCTGCATAAATACGCCCATCCACAGTGTCCCCCCGTCCTACTAACTCCTACGTTCTAACCTTCCATCCCCCACAACCAAATTAAAGCTACGAATAGGTTTGCCACTGTCAACTCCGCCGATCATACCATGTCTCGCTCCTCCAGCGTCTGCCGCGCCCTCTACCTCACAGAAAAGTTCGGGTCCCTCCAAGTCCGTCCTAAACAACTACCCACCGTCGGACCTGGAGAGATCCTCGTCCACGAGTTCTCCGTCGGGCTGAACCCCGTCGATTGGAAGATACAGGATACCGGATTCTGGGTTACAGACTACCCGCGATTTTGGGGAACGAGGCTGCCGGGGAAGTCTACGCTGTGGGAGAGGGCGTGACCGAGTTCAAGAAGGGTGACAAAGTGTGAGTAGTGTTCCAGTTTAACCCAGCGTCCTACTACGGGCATCTGAGGGTGGATGGCTTACACGAGCGTTCGATGATCGTGATGGTGGTTTAGATTCCACCAAGGGACGATGACAAACGACTACGCCACCTTCCAGGAGTACGTCCTCGTCCCTGCTGAGATAGCCGCCAAGGTGAGCTCTCAAAAAACTGATACATCCTAGCACCGTGACGTCTAATCCCCCACTCCCACCCTCTAGCTCCCACCCAACGTCTCCTTCGACCAAGCAGCTTCCCTCCCAGTTGGCATCGCCACAGCGTCCATCCCGCTCTACTCACCCTCTCCGACCGGGATCGGCTTCAAGGCACCTTGGGACGGTGGGCTTGGTCAATACGCAGGACAGCCTGCTCTCATCTTGGGAGGAGCAACCTCCGTTGGGCAGTACGGTGCGTCACTCTCATCCCCTCCCACACCGAGTCTCTTTTCCTTCCTTTGATTCTAACGAAAATCCCGTTCGCACGCCCCCCAACAGTCATCCAATTCGCTAAGCTCTCCGGCTTCTCCCCCATCATAACCACCGCCTCGCCACACAACACCGACCTCCTCAAGCACCTCGGTGCCACCGACGTCATCGACCGCAACGAGGCCCCCGCCTCCTTCGCCACCTCCGTCGCGCGCATCACCGGCGGCCGCCCCATCCCCGTGGTGTATGACAGCGTCTCCCACGAGGACACCCAGCAGCTCGGATACGACGCCCTCGCAGAGGGCGGCCACATCGTGGTCGTGCTCTCCCCCTCGATCAAGGAGGCCCCGGGGAGCACGAAGCGAGTCGTGACCGTGTTCGGGAGCGTGCATGCACCCCAACATCGCGGGATCGGGAGGGCGCTTGCGCGGCACCTGCCCGGATTGCTCGAGCAGGGCGATATCAAGGTGCGCGTCCGTCCCGTTCCCATTCCCGTGTCATGCTGTTTCCTTCACTTCCGCGTTTCATCTGCGTGTGCCATTTTTTCTTTCTGCTTCACGTTCTTCCGACCGACCATGACGTGTGACGGCTAACGACGCTGCTGCTTTTGCTTTTGCGTGATGCAGCCGAACAACGTTGAAGTCGTACCTGGCGGTCTGGAGGGAGTACAGCCCGGCCTGGACCGACTCAAGAGCAACAGCGTCAGTGGCATGAAGCTCATAGTCCATCCCAGACAGACTGCGTCGAGGTAAGGAGCCGTTCCAAATGATCTGCCGAGGGTAACACGATTACACGATACTGAGAAACTACTCAATTATAGGGGTTCCCCACCACCCTACTCATCGTCTGAGACGGGGGGCTCGCGGGGGAGTGGTTGAAAGATCGATAGGCTGTCAGGAGAGAATCGAATAAATGGATTGCTAATGCTATGTATGTATGCGTGTATCGTAATTTGGTCTTCTGGCGGTTACTTGGTGGATGATATCCGGACGGACTCACGGTGCTGTTGGGGACGCACCTTCCTTACCTTCTCAGTACTATTGTGTGTCGTTGATTGATCAATACGCAATACTTCAACGACGAAGCAATCACGGATACTCACAAGATGGAGCCAACCCCCTGAACAAACCCGCACTAAGCAAGGCCAACATCAAGACCGACTGCCAAATCTAAGCACATAAACTGAACATACCAATCCACCCTCACCGACGACGGATCTCAACTCCCCATTGATATATGACCATGATCGTGAAGTGGGAGGTGTAGAACGGAGTTGGATGTGTGATTTGACGACGTCTATGGAGCACTGTTAGCGACACAGCACGCATCAGCTGAACGAAGCGGGGACGCACCGAGGTGATAACTAGAGAGCCAATACGTGATCTACGGCGAACAAGTGAGGGAACGTAACGGCACAACAACCATCGAGAAGGGGCAGTGCGTACTCCCCCCGTCGACCCGCTCGCAAGTAGCGCCCATACAGGTATCTGCTGACCGTAGTGCGCTTGGAACTTGCGTTTTGAGAACTCGAAGGCTGAGTTGCCGTAAAAGCATGTATCACGTTCGAGTGAGTGCTCTTGTTACGCGATGAAGAAGCGAAGCAGGTGTGTACCTGAGTAGAACCTGGGGGACGGCGGTCGGTGTCAGTGAATATACTCTCGAGCGGGAGAGCACTATATTACCCTGCATAAGCTGGAATTTCTCTCGCGACGGTAACCTAGATGAGGAGGTGGTACAAACCACGAGTCAGCATTCTGTCCGTTCCACGCGAAGCGCGCGAGGATGACACAACCGGCCCGCGTGGGCGCGTCTGACGTGCCTGTATGCGCCTAGCGCGGCGGCACCAAACCACGAATGACAAGTAGCTCCACATCATGGAACACTCAGAGCAACTCACCCAAATACCCCCTCATGATCCCCTGCTTGAACCCCCACTCTCTCCACAGCTCACGTGCGACGTCCCGTAGCCGTTGATCAGTCACAGCAGCACCATGATTTCGACTGTACGCGGTACCTTGGGTCAGTACACAGCTATCACCAAAACAAAGATGAACGAAAGGGGTTACGAGACGACAACACACGGAGGCACAGCGATGCGATACAAAATAAAGCAACCCACCAGGACTGGCAAGCACAGCATTCACAAATCCCGCCATACCTCCCGCGAGGGCTATCTGCTTAATGCTCTTGTCCGGGAAGGGTGATACAATGCAAGAAAACCCTCATTTCTGAGCATCTTCACGAGAATATCCATGGGCCCCTTCTACAATCCCCCCGTCGTCAACATCACATTCTCTCTAGATCCCAAACACAACACCAACACAGACAAGAAACTCAACACAAACATACCCTCTACATGATCAAGTCATCACAAAGACGCCAGAACAACCGTGCAATCAGGCAAGAGCACGGAAGTAGAAAGAGGCGAACGCACCCGGAGCAGTTTGCGCACGTGTTTGATGGTATCAAGTGGCTGACCAACGATGACTTATGCGGCGCCTCCGAAGCTCCCCGCGGTAAGGTCGTTTACTGTAGAGGTGTAGGGACTGGGCATGGCTGTAGGCGGTTAACCGGGAGTGTCGAGCTGAGTGTTGTTGGAGGAAGGCAGCCCAATGACCAGGCGCCCCACTTGACAAACTCATGAGAGATCATGCTCATACCTGCAGTAATATTTGTCATCGAGGCTGTTTTGCAAGTTCTGGTGATGCTGGATCAGCCAACAAAGAGTACTGCCTCCCAGTGACCATTGCCAATGTCGACCAACCTTGCCCTAAGTTATAAGGCCCCTCTAGTATCTAGCTCTCATGCTAAGACGGATTGGTCACCAGCCAGGGATTTCTCATTCCATCAACGCCGAAATGTCATCACAACTGCAGACCCGGGCGCTAGCTTAGTGAAGCTGCACTGCGCAGTACTGCATGCTGCACATCTTTCACACCCACAATGAGTAATCTGTACCAGATTCAAGTTGCACCACAATCACTACGAATGATGAAGAATACTAATTATACACGCCTGCATAAATACGCCCATCCATCACTGCCAGTCTCAGTGTGCCCCCCCGTCCTACTAACTCCTATGCTCTAACCTTCCATCCCCCACAACCAGTTTGCCACTGTCAACTCCGTTGATTATACCATGTCTCGCTCCTCTAGCGTCTACCGCGCCCTCTACCTCACAGAGAAATTCGGATCCCTCCAAGTCCGTCCTAAACAACTACCCACCGTCGGACCTGGCGAGATCCTCGTCCACGAGTTCTCCGTCGGGCTGAACCCCGTCGATTGGAAGATACAGGCTACTGGGTTTTGGGTTACAGAATACCCCGCGATTTTGGGGTGCGAGGCTGCCGGGGGAAGTCTACGCTGTGGGACAGGGCGTGACTGAGTTCAAGAAGGGTGACAAAGTGTGGAGTAATGTTCCAGTTTAACCCCCGGTTCTACTACGGGCATGGTGGTTTAGGTTCTACCAAGGTACGGATGACAAACGACTACGCCACCTTCCAGGAGTACGTCCTCGTCCCTGCAGAGATAGCCATCAAGGTGAGCTTCTCAAAATACCTGTAACGATGCATCCTAGCATCCTCACCTCTATCCCCCCACTCCCACCCTCTAGCTCCCACCCAACGTCTCCTTCGACCAAGCAGCTTCCCTCTCAGTTGGCGTCGCCACAGCATCCATACCGCTCTACTCTCCCTCTCCGACCGGGATCGGCTTCAAGGCACCGTGGGACGGTGGGCTTGGTCAATATGCAGGACAGCCCGCTCTCATCTTGGGAGCGCAACCTCCGTTGGGCAGTACGGTGCGTCACGCTCATCCCCGTGCTACACTGGTCTCTTTTCCTTCCTTTGATTCTAACGAAAATCCTGTTCGCACGCCCTCCAACAGTCATCCAATTCGCCAAGCTCTCCGGCTTCTCCCCAATCATAACCACCGCCTCGCCACACAACACCGATCTCCTCAAGCACCTCGGCGCCACCGACGTCATCGACCGCAACGACACCCCCGCCTCCTTCACCGCCTCCGTCGCGCGCATCACCGGCGGCCACCCCATCTCCCTGGTGTACGACAGCGTCGCCCACGAAGACACCAGCAGCTCGGATACGACACCCTCGCAGAGGGCGGCCACATCGTGGTCGTGCTCCCCCCCTCGATCAAGGAAGCCCCGGGGAGCACGAAGCGGGTCGTGACCGCATCCGGGAGGTGCATGCAGCCCAAAACTTTATCTCTCTCTT
>MU123814.1:66115-83237 GCA_014904935.1 Melanogaster broomeanus | reverse complement strand
CGGCCCGCGTGGGCGCGTCTGACGTGCCTGTATGCGCCTAGCGCGGCGCACCAAACCACGAATGACAAGTAGCTCCACATCATGGAACACTCAGAGCAACTCACCCAATACCCCTCATGATCCCCTGCTTGAACCCCCACTCTCTCCACAGCTCCTCACGTGCGACGTCCCGTAGCCGTTGATCAGTCACAGCACCATGATTTCGACTGTACGCGGTACCTTGGGTCAGTACACAGCTATCACCAAAACAAAGATGAACGAAAGGGGTTACGAGACGACAACACACGGAGGCACAGCGATGCGATACAAAATAAAGCAACCCACCAGGACTGGCAAGCACAGCATTCACAAATCCCGCCATACCTCCCGCGAGGGCTATCTGCTTAATGCTCTTGTCCGGGAAGGGTGATACAATGCAAGAAAACCCTCATTTCTGAGCATCTTCACGAGAATATCCATGGGCCCCTTCTACAATCCCCCCGTCGTCAACATCACATTCTCTCTAGATCCCAAACACAACACCAACACAGACAAGAAACTCAACTCACAAACATACCCTCTACATGATCAAGTCATCACAAAGACGCCAGAACAACCGTGCAATCAGGCAAGAGCACGGAAGTAGAAAGAGGCGAACGCACCCGGAGCAGTTTGCGCACGTGTCTTGATGGTATCAAGTGGCTGACCAACGATGACTTATGCGGCGCCTCCGAAGCTCCCCGCGGTAAGGTCGTTTACTGTAGAGGTGTAGGGACTGGGCATGGCTGTAGGCGGTTAACCGGGAGTGTCGAGCTGAGTGTTGTTGGAGGAAGGCAGCCCAATGACCAGGCGCCCCACTTGACAAACTCATGAGAGATCATGCTCATACCTGCAGTAATATTTGTCATCGAGGCTGTTTTGCAAGTTCTGGTGATGCTGAGTCAGCCAACAAAGAGTACTGCCTCCCAGTGACCATTGCCAATGTCGACCAACCTTGCCCTAAGTTATAAGGCCCTCTAGTATCTAGCTCTCATGCTAAGACGGATTGGTCACCAGGCCAGGGATTTCTCATTCCATCAACGCCGAAATGTCATCACAACTGCAGACCCGGGCGCTAGCTTAGTGAAGCTGCACTGCGCAGTACTGCATGCTGCACATCTTTCACACCCACAATGAGTAATCTGTACCAGATTCAAGTTGCACCACAATCACTACGAATGATGAAGAATACTAATTATACACGCCTGCATAAATACGCCCATCCATCACTGCCAGTCTCAGTGTGCCCCCCCGTCCTACTAACTCCTATGCTCTAACCTTCCATCCCCCACAACCAGTTTGCCACTGTCAACTCCGTTGATTATACCATGTCTCGCTCCTCTAGCGTCTACCGCGCCCTCTACCTCACAGAGAAATTCGGATCCCTCCAAGTCCGTCCTAAACAACTACCCACCGTCGGACCTGGCGAGATCCTCGTCCACGAGTTCTCCGTCGGGCTGAACCCCGTCGATTGGAAGATACAGGCTACTGGGTTTTGGGTTACAGAATACCCCGCGATTTTGGGGTGCGAGGCTGCCGGGGAAGTCTACGCTGTGGGACAGGGCGTGACTGAGTTCAAGAAGGGTGACAAAGTGTGAGTAATGTTCCAGTTTAACCCCGCGGTTCTACTACGGGCATGGTGGTTTAGGTTCTACCAAGGTACGATGACAAACGACTACGCCACCTTCCAGGAGTACGTCCTCGTCCCTGCAGAGATAGCCATCAAGGTGAGCTCTCAAAATACCTGTAACCGATGCATCCTAGCATCCTCACCTCTATCCCCCCACTCCCACCCTCTAGCTCCCACCCAACGTCTCCTTCGACCAAGCAGCTTCCCTCTCAGTTGGCGTCGCCACAGCATCCATACCGCTCTACTCTCCCTCTCCGACCGGGATCGGCTTCAAGGCACCGTGGGACGGTGGGCTTGGTCAATATGCAGGACAGCCCGCTCTCATCTTGGGAGGCGCAACCTCCGTTGGGCAGTACGGTGCGTCACGCTCATCCCCGTGCTACACTGGTCTCTTTTCCTTCCTTTGATTCTAACGAAAATCCTGTTCGCACGCCCTCCAACAGTCATCCAATTCGCCAAGCTCTCCGGCTTCTCCCCAATCATAACCACCGCCTCGCCACACAACACCGATCTCCTCAAGCACCTCGGCGCCACCGACGTCATCGACCGCAACGACACCCCCGCCTCCTTCACCGCCTCCGTCGCGCGCATCACCGGCGGCCACCCCATCTCCCTGGTGTACGACAGCGTCGCCCACGAAGACACCCAGCAGCTCGGATACGACACCCTCGCAGAGGGCGGCCACATCGTGGTCGTGCTCCCCCCCTCGATCAAGGAAGCCCCGGGGAGCACGAAGCGGGTCGTGACCGCATCCGGGAGGGTGCATGCAGCCCAAAATCGCGGGATCGGGAGGGCGCTTGCGCGGCACCTGCCCGGATTGCTCGAGCAGGGCGATATCAAGGTGCGCGTCCGTCCCGTTCCCGTTCCCGTTCCCGTGTCATGCTGTTCCCTTCATTCCCTTACGCATTTCATCTACCTGTGCCTTTTTTTTTTCTTTTCTGCTTCACGTTCTTCCGACCGACCATGACGCATGACGGCTGACGACGACGTTGCTTTTACCTTTGCGTGATGCAGCCGAACAACGTTGAAGTCGTACCGGGCGGTCTGGAGGGAGTACAGCGCGGCCTGGACCGACTCAAGAGCAACAGCGTCAGTGGCACGAAGCTGATCGTCCATCCCAGACAGACCGCGTCGAGGTAAGGAGCCGTTCGAAATGATCTGCGGGGGTAACATGATCACACGATACTGACAAACTACTCGATTACAGGGGTTCCCCGCCACCCTACTCATCGTCTGAGATGGGAGGCTCATCGGGGAGTGGTTGAAAGATCGATAGGCTGTCAGGGGAGAGAATCGGATGAATGGATTGCTAATGCTATGTATGTGTGCATGTATGGTAGATGTACTACTTACTACTATTTGTCTAACAATATCGTAATTTGGTCTTCTTGAGGTTACTTGGTGGATGATGATATCCGGACGGACTCACGGTGCTGTTGGGGACGCACCTTCCGGCTTACAAGGCCTGCCTGTCCTGAATCGTCTGTCTCGTATCAATTCACACGCCATGGACTAATCTCCAACAACTGATAGCATCGCATGCACAGATCATACAATATGTACTGAAAGTCTGTGACACTGTTGTATACTAATTTCCGACCCCACATGACGGGGATGCCAGCTCACCGTCTTCAATTGCACAACGGGCCCACCAGTCCAATGAGCAACTCCCCTCCCCCCCACTCCAGCTCAGCATTTTGCCCAGCGCAAACTCCCACAAATCTACGCGCCCGTCGATTCCCTCAAGAAATCTGACAGGAAAAGAAAAAAAACGAAGAAAACGGATCAACAATCGAGTCAGTCAACAAAACAGTCCCACGATCCCCGCCCATCGGGAACCTCAACAAATAAAAGAAAAAAACGGCGACTCTTACCTCGCGTCAACTCGTACGCTGCGAACGTGCTCGCAGCTGCAGGTATACTGTAGATCATGGGAGACGCGCTCAGCCCCGAAGCACAGAAGGATATTTTCATCGCTGCCTTACCTTCTGAGTACTATTGTGCGTCGTTGATTGATCAATACGCAGTACTTCAACGACGAAGAAATCACAGATACTCACGAGACGGAGTCAACCCCCTGAACAAACCCGCACTAGGCGAGGCCAACATCAAGACCGACTTCCAACTGTAAGCACATAAATGGGACGTACAATCCACCCTCAGCGACGACAGATCTCAACTCCCCATTGATGTATGTCCATGGTCGTGCAGTGGGAGGTGTAGAACGGAGTTGGATACGTGATTTGACGACGTCTATGCAGCATACATACAGAATTGTCGCGCGGTTAGTGGGCGCAGCGTGCGTCAGCTGAACGAAGTGGGGACGTACCGAGGGGATAACTAGAGAGCCAATACGCAATCTGCAGCGAACAAATCAGGGAACGTAACGGCACAACAACCATCGAGAATGGGCAGTACGTACTCCCCCGGTCGATCCGCTCGCAAGTAGCGCCCATACAGGTATCTGTTGACCGTAGTGCGCTTGGAACTGGCGTTTTGAGAACTCGAAGGCTGAGTTGCCGTAAAAGCATGTATCACGTTCGAGTGAGTGCTCTTGTTACGCGATGAAGAAGCGAAGCAGGTGTGTACCTGAGTAGAACCTGGGGAAAGGCGGTCGGTGTCAGTGAATATACTCTCGAATCGGAGAGCATCATATTACCCTGCATAAGCTGGAATTTCTCTCGCGACGGTAGCCTAGATGAGGTGGTACCGAACCACAAGTGAGCATTCTGTTCGTTCAAGCGCGCGGGTATGATATGATACAATCGGCCCGCGTGAGCGCGTCTGACGTGCCTGTATGCGCCTAGCGGGGCAGCACCAAACCACGAATGACAAGTAGCGCCACATAATGGAACACTCAGAGCAACTCACCCAATACCCCCTCATGATCCCCTGCTTGAACCCCCACTCTCTCCACATCTCACGTGCGACGTCCCGTAGCCGTTGATCAGTCGCGGCACCGTATTGAGCTTGCATTCGGACCTTGAACATTTCGACTGTACGCGGTACCTTAGGTCAGTACACAGATATCACCAAAACGAAGATGGCGTTACGAGACGACAACACCCGGAAGGACAGCGATGCGATACAAAATAAAGCAACCCACCAGGACTGGCAAGCACAGCATTCACGAATCCCGCCATACCTCCCGCAAGGGCTATCTGCTTAATGCTCTTGTCCGGGAAGGGTGATACAACACGTTTGGAGGCTGCATAGGAGGCGAAAAGGAGAGAGTTGACGCCCGCGATGCCGAGCAGGGGGCTTGCCATGCCTGTTTGGGGGGCGGGGGTTGCGGTGGTAAGGAGAAGTGGGTGCGAACGAGAGAGGATTCGAATGTCAGGTCATATGTGAGAGTGAAATGGAGTCCGGCAAAGTACGAACCCTTGTACAATGCAAGAAAACCCTCATTCCTGAGCGTCTTCACGAGAATATCCATGGGTCCCTTCTACAAACCCGCTGTCGTCAACGTCACATGCTCTCTACATCCCAAACACAACACCAACACAGACAAGAGACTCAACTCACAAACATACCCTCTAGATGGCCAAGTCATCAGAAAGACGTCAGAACAACCGTGCAATCAGGCGACAGTACGGAAGTAGAGAGGAAGGTGAACGCACCCGGAGCAGTTTGCGCACGCGTCTTGATGGTATCAAGTGGCTGGCCAACGATGACTTGTGCGGCGCCTCCGAAGCTCCCCGCGATAAGGTCGTTTACTGTAGAGGTGTAGGGACTTGGCATGGCTGTAGCGGTTGACCGGGAGTGTGGAGCTGAGTGTTGGTGTAGGAAGGCAGCCTAATGATGTGATTCTTTGCAATCGAGCCACGTGGTGGCCAAACTTTTCACTTCCCAAGTTCCACTTCAAGTTTGTCCCACAGATGCCTTTAGGCCTCGTTACAAAGCCGCCGGCTTACACTCATGATGCTGTGCAGTGTGAACAACGACACATAATTGCGCCAAGAGCTTTCCGACATTGCTCCGAGCACAAACACTTATATACTTTCCCTCAAGTGTTCGTGTTCGGCGTTCTTGTTCTCCCAGATTGCTTGTATTTCCAGCAATGGTTTAGCCACTTAGTCCCATGAAGTTCTACCCGAAAACCAACAATCCTGATCTAGTACAGTACCAGCATCGAGCATTTGGGTGTTCGACTGCGTCCTGCCGCATCCGAGTCAGGGTCATTGATTATGGAAGGTCCGAGATCGATTGATCGGGTGCACGGTGGTGGAACGAACACTACGTTACTGTCCCCTCCTGTCATTCTGTGATATATGGGTAATTCTGCAGTCACACTTTTTGGCGGCGATTCTGTGATAATGTAGCGAAAGTGACTACCGGATTGTAGGCAGATCACGGAATGACCTACCGAATTCCAGAGTGGTGTTGATGTTGAATCAAGTGAAAAGAATGCGTAAAGTGACTTAGAGCAAGTGAGAGTAATTATAGTTATGTATGTACATAAGTGATCATGGTTCAACGTTCAACGTTCTAACGTTCAGCACTGGTTTGGTACTAGTCTGCGCTAGTAGAACTTCATAACACTGGACTACTAGGCTAGTCTGTAAACCTCGATAATACTAGAAATGGTGCCCTGCACTCCACTACGGAAATAGGTAGATGAAGATGGTATGAAATACCACTTACAGTAACTGAGGTTAGGGAGAGGTGTGCACAGAATGCAGGATCATTGGAAGTGGGCGAAGGCTCGGGCTTTCCTGCTGCGGAGTGGGGGCCAGTGATCTGTGGGAAAAGGATCCAAGGTGAGCGCTTGAGCTGCGAGGGCGGGTCAATTGGGGCGGGTGCACCTTGCAGCACTACAGTCCGCAGTTCAGGACATCCGCTTCCCAGGAAAAGAGTAAGTGAGGGCAAGTATTAAGACAGACAGAAAATGGTACTGTGAGGTCCTGAGGACGGATAGACGGTCAGGATCAGGAAATGGAGTAGAGGGTGAGAAAAGCAAAAGCAAGAGCGCAGGTAACAGGAAAGAATGAGGCAGCTTACGCTGCATGAAGGCAGTCGTGTCTCCACCAATGAGAATCTCAAACCCATGGTACATAACCGTCCGTAAGCCATCCACTCAACCGTTCATTTCAGTGGTTGTAGCAGATCTATAGATCTAGTAGCATGGAGTCGAGAAGCAGGAACGGGTGGAAATAGATCAAATGATCACGTGAGAGTTATTATACCTCTGTTGAACTACGCTAGTTGTCGAACTTCACAATACTAGACTAGTTCTATAAAGTTCAACGTACAAACTTTGCCCAATACTGGTATGCATGAAATACGATTAGCTGGGATCAGGGAGATGTGTGTACAGAATGCAGGGACATTCGAGGTACACAGGCGAAGCCCGCGAAGCGCAGCCCCAGATCTGTGGGAGACGGGGTCAGAGGGCGACCTGCAACTGTGGGCCACCTTGCAGCACTACCAGTCAGGACATCCAGAAAAAGAGGTACTGTGAGGTCCTGAGAAGTGATTGACCGTCAGGCTCGGGACAAAGAGTGGGGTGTGGGAGAAGCAAAAGCGCCAGCGCGGGCGGTGGCAGAGAATGAGGCGGGTTTCCACCTCAGTCCTTGTATCGCGAACTGAGGTGAGATATATCTTCATTTGGTACCTATATACATAGTACTGATTTGACACCCTACTTGTCTCTTTTCCTCTTTAGCCCGATACTTTTCACTTTGTAAGAAAAGATATCTTGTACATGTTATTGACCTTAAGCAGGGCACCGGGAAATATTTAGAGCGTATACCTGAAACTCAACGCCCGATCACCTATGCGCTTCCCTCCTCCTTCCTTGTGCTGCGACTTCTCTCCCTGTTGTTGCTGCAGAAGATCCCTCGCAGCGTTGATACGTTTGTAAGTAAGGACAGCGATCGGGATGACGATGAGTCCCACGCTCATGAATATAATCTCCAAGCGAACTAAAAACGTTGCCTGGTTTAAGACCTGGAATGCAAAGAAAAAGTCTTATTCAAGACTTACTTGCGTAAATATACCGGGGCGCATCCTGAGACTGGAAGATGGTGGACGCAATCGCTCCGCCCACGTTGCTTATGGCGAGTTGCAGTGCCATGCCGGTGGCACGCTTGTACGAACCTCCAAGGTTATTTGCCAACCTGTTGTCATCAGCGGTGTCGTTGAATTAGCGTCCAACTTGAGGGGACATGCACGTGTTAGAAGATGGAATGAAACCAACCAAATGATAACTCCAACACCTGAAGAATTCCCCGCGAGGCACAGAGCCAGCCCGAAATATTTAACACCAGATGGTGCATTTGAGATGTTGATGACAAATCCCACCAGAGTGATGAGCTGCCCAGCAAATACGAACGGAGAGCGGAGCTGGGCCTTGTCCGAATAGTACGCGAGCGCCAAGAGGAAGGCAACTCAGCAGGACGTCAGGTTTCATTCACAAAACAGGGCTATTTCCCACTCACAGGAGAACAGGTAAAGAGGAATTGTCAGTACCTGACTGACTGCTGTGCTGTATCCGAAACTGTTCGGAGTCAGTCAAAGCGTCACAGTATAAAACTTTGGACATTACTCGTTAATAATGATGCTGTAGAGCAGTTGGTTAGACTCTATTGACCATGATGTTCAACAATACTCACGGTAGGAAGTATGTGAGCGCAGATGCTGTGGTCCAGTCAACGCCTGTGTTTCGACGCGTTGAAGGCACTTACAAGATGCGGTGGTTGAGAACAGAACAGTGGACAATGCCCATACCTGCATAGGGCCCCGTTCATTCTTTGTTGGTACAGCAAAGACCACGTCATACCTGCCAGTCGGTAAAAACGGCCCAAATCTGTTGTACACCACCATGTTCGCTATTCTGTGGAGCAGCCCACTGCCTGTACCGACGATGACCAATCCATTAGAGAAGGCGACAATGGTGGCGTGTCGAGGTCTTACCAATGTGTTCGATGACAAGCAAACGTTCTCCCTCTGTTAGGAACTTCGCAGTTGACGGATGATCGGCCATGACTTCCGTACACGAGAGTAGGTTATAGGGGTGGAACAAAAGGAAGAGTATCACTCACGGAACACTGCGGCTATCCCTGCTAGTATTGTTCCAATACCGTCGAAAATCTTCAAGCAACCTTTAACATTCTGTGGATGAATCATAGGGGGGACATACGAAAATCCAAGACCATGTCTCGAGACCACCAATACCATTCATACCACCCATGGCATATCCTAGCAATCCCGAGAATGCCCCTGATTTTCAGATAAGTATCCCAGCGACAGACAGTGGTTTGTCGGTACTACCAGCTAAACTTGCTATCCCGGAAAACATAGCGAAGCGGTACTGGAGCTTGAACTTGGGATACCACAATGTGAGGCTTTGATGCAAGGTTAACGATGTAAACCATAGAATGGAGATCGACTCACTAATACGCGAAGCCGGGATGGAGCACCGCTTCTACAGCGCCGAGACATACACGCACAGCTAGTAGCTGGTGATACCTGCGACATGATAAGCCCAATCAGTATGTTGACATGGTACTCACGTCTTCACGAAACCCGTGAACGTTCTTCAAACAGACTGATGAACAAAGAAGGGGATCCGATTACGATAGATGAGAGGATATTACATGAGAAATCCCCATACGAGCTGACATTGGAGTAAGTTCTAGACCCGACTAACATCAAGAGGACACTCACCAAGGCACCTGGAAGCCATCTTGTATCTAGGTTAGATAATGGAAACGAAGTACATAGGTCGTACGCTTGCCTGGACGGTCGTACCACTTGGCTCACAATACTTTATGGAACATGCGTCGGTACGCGACGAAAAGGATGGAACAAAGAACACGACTCACTTTGCCGGGACCTGAAAAAGAGAAAATGGCTAATCAACAGGTCCGTCAATTAATTGAAAGATCTGAATCATGGTGAGGTGCGACTTGCTATGAAGTACATCGACTGAAATATGTCCCGTCCGAATCAGCCATCCACACGATACCGTCAGATGTCGGACCAACCAAAACCATGTTATACTTGTTTCCAGTAAGATCCAACTGCGTCATCAATCCGTCGATTGCTGCAAGACCTTTGGGAACTTCAATAGATGGTAACGATAGATGTATGTTTGTGCGCACCAATAGCGGCTGCACGTCAGGCAATGAATGAGCAGTTAAAACATATGCAGCATAGGATACACACCCCGGTCCGTGAATGTAAAAAAGAACATCACGGTTATGATTGGGATGATCCGTAGGTCGATTTTTCGCCAGAGCTTGGCCTCTTGTTCTTCTGTAAGGGTGGGAGCGACAGTGCAATCGCGCCGGCCTTCGGTGCCGTATCCAGACTCAAGTTCACTTTGAGGGCGATATGTGATGCTGTCTTCAACGCTGATGACATGGCGTTCGTCCAGAGGTTCCACAGAAGGGGGAGCGTCTCGATGGCTACGACCACACTCGTCCGAGTTAGCCTGAGCTTTTAACTCTGATAAGCCTGGCTTGAGGGGATTCCATAATGCTTGCTATCGTGATCGAAGCATAGAAGCAAAATGCGGCATGACTGAGCCGTCTGTTCATTTCGCCTCCACTGCAACTCCACTACATCGCGATCGCGGGGATCGGTTGCAATAATTACGGCCAAAGTCACTACTGCCGCACCATTGAAATTGGCCATGGAACGTCCATGACTGGTTAGTGCAGCACCATAGTACTAGTAGCAGTCATATGAAAGCAAAGTTGCAGTTGAGAAGCAAGAATGGGTGAGAATAAGCGGGTTACGCTGCACTGCCACTGGCGAAGTGCGGGATCGTTCGAGTTTCGGCTTTATCACTCATGATCAGGTATTTCTGGCTAAGTACATACATAATTCGTAGTCTTCCTTTGGTGCCTATCTAGTTCTTTCTTTTCCTCTTTAGCCCGAGACTTTTCACTTGGTAAGGAAAGGTATGTTGTATATGTTATTGATCGTAAGCAGGGCACCGGGGAATGCTCAGAGCGTATACCTGAAACTCAACGCCCGATCACCTATGCGCTTCCCTCCTTCTTCCGTGTGTTGCGACTTCTTTCCCTGTTGTCGCAGCTGAAGTTCCTCGCGGTCTCTCGCAGCGTTGATACTTTTGTAAGCAAAGACAGTGATCGGGAGGGCGAGGAGGCCTACGCTTATGAATATAATCTCCAAGCGAACTAAAGACGTTGCCTGGTTTAAGAGCTGGAATCCACAGAAAAAGTCGTATTCAGGACTTACTTCCATAAATATACCGGGGCGCATCCTGAGATCGGAAGATGATGGACGCAATCGCTCCGCTCATGTTGCCTATGCTGAGTTGGAGCGCCATGCCAGTGGCGCGCTTATACGAACCTCCGAGATTATTTGCCAACCTGTCATCATCAGCGGGTCGTTGAATTAGCATACAGCCCAAGGACATGTACAAGACGTAGAAGACGGAACGAAACTAACCAACTTATAACTCCAGCACCTGAGGAGCTCCCTACAAGGCACAATAACAGCCCGAAATATTTAACGCCAAATGGGGCATTTGAGATGATGATGATAAATCCCACCAGAGTGATGAACTGTCCGGCAAATATGAACGGAGAGCGGAGCTGGGTCTTGTCCGAATAGTGCCCAAGCATCAAAAGGACAACGGCTCATCAGGACGTCAGGTCGCATTCACAAAAGAACACCGTTTTCCCACTCACTGGAGAGCACGTAAAGAGGGATCGTCAGTAGCTGAGTGACAGGGGCGCTGTATCCGAAACTGATCTGGCTTAGTCAAGAACGTCACAGTACAGGACGTGGAACATTACTTGTTGACGATGGTCCTGTTGAGCGGTGGTTAGACAGTGTTGACCTTGACGTTCAGCAATACTTACGGTAGGAAGTACACGAGCGCAAGTGCTGAGGTCCAATCAACGACTGCATTTCTACACTTGGAAGGTACTTACCAGGTGCCGCTATGGAGAAGAAAATAGCAGACAATACCCATACCTACGTAGGAGTGTTCAGTTCGTTCTTTGTTGGTACAGCAAAGAACACATCATACCTGCCAGTCGGTAAAAGCGGCCCAAATCTGTTGTACAGCACCGTGTTCATTACTCTGTGGGGCAGCGCCGCTCTCTGTACAGACAGCTCGCCATCAGAGAAGGCAACAACGGGTACATAGCGAGGTCCTACTAATTCGTTCGATGACGAATGAACGTTCTCCCTCTGTTAGGAACTTTGCCGTTGACGGATGATCGGGCATGACTTTTGTGCACAAGAGTAATTCACAGGGGTGCGACACAAAGAATGTCACTCACGGACAACTGCGATTATCCCGGCTAGTATTGTTCCAATGCCGTCGAAAATCTTCACGGAATCTTCAATGTTCTGCCGATGAATCACAGTGGAAACATACGAAAATCCAGGACCATGTTTCGAGACCACCAACACCATTCATACCGCCCATGGCATATCCTAGCAATCCCGAGAATGCGCCTGGTTATCAGGTAAGTATCCCAGCGACAGACAATGATGCATCGGCACTACCAGCTAAACCTGCTATCCCAGCAAACATAGCGAAGCGGTACTGGAGCTTGAACTTGGGATACCACATTGTGAGGCTGTGATGCGAGGTTAACGATGTAAAGCGTAGAACCGAGATCGACTCACTAGTACGCAATGCCGGGATAGAGGGCAGCTTCTACAGCGCCGAGAGTTACCCGCACAGCTAGTAGTTGATGATAGCTGCGACACGATGAGCGCCAGTCAGTGTGTTGGACGTTGTACTCACGTCTTCACAAAACCCGTGAACGTTCTTCAAACAGACCAGTGAGTAAAGAAGAGGTTCGGATTACGATGGACGAGAGGATCTTACATGAGAAAGCCCCATACGATCTGAAATTGGAGTAAGTTCTACACTCGGCGCCGTAACATCAAGAGGGCACTCACCAAGGTCCCTGGAAGCCATCTTGTCTCTATTTTAGATGATGGAAACGAGGTACATATATCACACGTTTACCTGGACGGTCGTACAAATTGGATCACAATACTTTACGGAACATGCGTCAGTACGTGACAAAAAGGATAAAACAGACAAGACGACCCACTTTGCTGGGACCTCACAAAGACAAAATGGCTAAAAGGCAGGCTCGTGAATAACTTGAAAGGTCTGAATCATACTGAGGACTTGCTATGTAGTACATTGACTAAAATTAAGTCCCATCAGAACCAGCCATCCACATGACAGCGTCAGATGTCGGACTAACCAAGACCATGTTAAATTTGTTTCCAGTGAGATCCAACTGCGTCAGCAATCCGTCAATTGCCGCAAAACCTTCAAGGACGTTCAATAAAAGTAAACGATAGATGCATGTTTGTGCGTACCAATAGCGGCTGCACGTCAGGTAATGAATGAGCAGTTGTGCAAACCTATGCAACATAGCTATAGGATACCCACCCCGATCCGTGAACGTAAACAAGAACATCAGGCATATGATTGGGATGATGTGCAGGTCTATTTTTCGCCAGAGCTTGGTCTCTTGCTCTTCTGTAAGGGTTGGAGCGACAGTGTAATTGAGCTGGCCTTCGGCGCTGTATCCAGCCTCGAGTTCACCTCGAGGAGGAGAATGTGATGCTGTCTTCAATGTTGACGACATGACACTCGTCCAGAGGTTTCACAGAAGCGGAAACGTCTCAATGGCTACGACCACATTCGTCCGAGTTAGCCTGCCAGTGAGCTTTTAAGGCTGTTGAGTCAGCTTTGGGGGAGGGTCCTATAATGCTAGCTATCTAGCGCGCTGGTGACTTCATCGCAGACAACTAACATAAACGTACTTATGTAAGATCAGAAGCTGGTCATTGGCAACACTACACAGGAACATATACTTCTGTAGTAAGTATACTTGTACGTGTTTTTCTGATAAGTCATGTGCGATACACCTGAATTCAGGCACTGCGACACTGTACATGTTAGTGGACATGTTGCTTGATAACGCGCTGCTGGACCTGGTCTGCGACTGTTCCGCTTCGCGTCCCTGCATGCCTGGTCAATCCTGGTTACAAATGCATCATCTGCATCACTGTCATCGATTCATCGACGTCAACGTTTGGTCATCTCCTACACTCCGCACATGTTAGTGGACATGTTCCTGTGTTTCCGTAAGGTTATGTTGTACAGGTCATTTATCCCCGGCAGGACAACAGGTGATGCTCAGGATCGTATACCTGAAACCCAGTGCCCGACCGCCAATGCCCTCGCCTCCTTCTACCTCCTTCTACTCCCTTTGAAACTAAAATGGTATGAGACAGATAAATGAGACTTAATGCTACAAATATACCGGATGCATCTTGACTCCAGAAGATGTTGCAAGCAGCCATATCTCCGATGATCCCCATGGTGATTAGCAGCCCATGCCCGCTTGTACCCAGTTGTACCCCCCTCGTAGATTATTGGCCAACCTGTCCGCGTCATCATTAGCACGCTTGTGTAAGTAACCTCCGGTTAAAGGGCGTATGCATGCATGCGTGCAAAATAGAACAAAACTAACCAAGTGATGACTTTAGTACTAGCACAATAACAGCCCAAAATATTTAACGCGGCATTTGGGGTGTGGTGATAATTCCCACCAAAGTGATCGGCCGTCCAGCTGATATATTAATAAGAACAGCGAGTGGAGATGGAGCTCGTCCAAGAAGTGCGCGAAAATCACAAGTGTAACAACTCACCAGGAGTCCAGGACGCAACATCAGAGATCTAGATTTCTTCGCGAGAAGAACTTGGTTTTTCATTCATCATCGCTCAGGCACAGAGGAATTGTCAATAGTTGACTGACAGGTGCGCCGTATCCGAAACCGTTTGGGGTCGGGCGACAGCGGTATGGTAGACTCGTCGAGAGATTGGTTAGACGATGCTGAACATGGGTTTAACATGCTTACGATAAGAGGTACACCAGTGCAGATGAGGCTGCGATCCAATCAATACCGGCATTTCAACCCTTTGAAGGAACTTACAAGGTGCGATGATTGAAAAATCAATCAAATCTAACGACCATACCTGCGTACCTTGCTCAGAAAAGCTGGTATGTAGGAGTCTAGGGGAAAATAAGGTGGAATAACCTGCACAAAGGTTGCTTGATTTCAATGCGGGGCTGTCAATCTATGTGCACTAGTAGTGACAGCGACAAGACACTGACAGGACAGAGCCGCGTGGTGCGTGCACAGGCTTATACAGTATTAGTCAGTCTTATCACATCGATAATCGCCTCGCTACACCATACAACTTGACAAGGAGGACGACCGCCTTCGTTTTACTATTAGGCCCTGGAGTTTTCTCTACCACTACACGGACTTGAACCACGTCTACGCCCGAGTGAACTCTGTTCTTATTGCGTGCACATTGCGCCGGTTTCGATAGGCGACTGTCGCACCCTACCACATAAGCATTTCTGATGCGTGTTATTCCACAAAGGTATCACGATGAGTGACTCCTGCATTACTATATATCGCTCTACCATACACGTTTGGTCCTTGTTTTTCTTTTTGTTCTCCGTCACGGCACCCTCTTAGATTCCTTCGTATACATTGATCGACATACATACTACATCAATCCTTCTTGTGTCGAAGACCGCGACCCAGGTGAGATATATCTTCATGTGGTACCTATACTGACTTGACACCCAGTTCTCTCTTTTCCTCTGTAGTTCGAGACTTTTCACTTCATAAGAAAGGTACGTTGTACACGTTATTGATCTTAAGCAGGACACCAGGAAATACTCAGAGCGTATACCTGAAACTCAACGCCCGATCACCTATGTGCTTGCTCCTCCTCCTCCTCCCCTCCTTAGACTGCAGCCATCTCTCCCTGTTGTTCGCTGCAGAATTTCCTCGTGATCTCTCGCAGCGTTGATACGTTTGTAAGCAAGGACGGTGATCGGGATGATCGGCGAGTCCTACGCTTATGAAGATAATCTCCAATCGAGCTAAACACGTTGCCTGGCTTAAGACCAGGGATTCGAAAAGAAAGAGTCGTATTCAAGACTTACTTCCATAAATGTAGCGTGGCGCATCCTGAGACCGGAAGATGATGGACGCAATCGCTCCGCCGACGTTACTTACGGTAAATTGCAGCGCCATGCCGGTCGCGCGCTTGTACCGACCTCCGAGGTTATTTGCCAACCTGACATCATCAGCGGCATCGTTGAATTAGCGTCCAGCGTACATCCACATCTAATAAGACGGAAGGAACTAACCAACATATAGCTCCAGAACCCGAGGAGTTCCCCATGAGGCACAAGACCAGCCCGAAGTATTTAACGCCAAACGGCGGGGTATTCGAGATGTAGATGATAAATCCAACTAGAGTCATGAACTGTCCGGCAAATATGAACGGAGAGCGGAGCTGGGCCTTGTCCGAATAGTACCCGAGCGCCAAAAGGATGGCAGCTGATCAGGACGTCAGGTTTCATTCACAAAAAAACTCCAGCTTCCCACTCACTGGAAAGCAGGTAAAGAGGGATCGTCAGTACCTGAGTGACAGCTGTGCTGTATCCGAAACTGTTCGGGGTCAGTGATCAGTCACAAGTGGCACAGTACAGAGGTCGGGACATTACTGGCTGAGAATGGTCCTGTCGAGCAGATGATTAGACAATATTGACCATGATGTTCAACAATACTTACGGTAAGAAGTACGAGAGCGCAGATGCTGAGGTTCAATCAACACCTGCATTTTGACGGGTTCAAGGCACTTACCAGGTGACGAGATCGAGAAGAGAACAACAGACAATGCCCAAACCTGCGTAGGAGTGCTCAGTTCACTCTTCGTAGGTACAGAAAAGACCACGTCACACCTGCCAGTCGGTAAAAGCGGCCCAAATCTGTTGTACAGCACCATGCTCGTTATTCTCTGGGGCGGCACCACTCCCTGTACCGACAGGTCGCTATTCCATTAGAGAAGGTAACGACAGTGACATAGCCAAGTCCTACCAATTTGTTCGATGACGATTAAACGTTCTTCCTCTGTTAGGAACTCTGCAGTCGACGGATGATCGACCATGACTTCCGTGCACGACAGTAGGTCACAGGGGTGCAACACAAAGGAAGGATATCGCTCACAGAAAATTGCGATTATCCCGGCTATTACTGTTCCAATGCCGTCGAAAATCTTCACGGAGTCTTCAACATCCTGCGGATGAATCACAGTGGGAACATACGAAAATCCAAGACCATGCTTCGAGACCACCAACACCATTCATACCGCCCATGGCGAATCCTATAAATCCCGAGAACGCGCCTGATTTTCAGGTAAGTATCCACCAACTACTAGCTCTGGTGTATGTCTCGGCGCTATAGAAGGTACGCTCTATCCGGCATCGTGTACTAGTGGGTTGATCTCTCTTCTATGCTTTACGTTGTTAACTTGTATCACAGCCTTACATTGTGGTATCCCAAGTTCAAGCTCCAGTACGCTTCGCTATGTTTGCTGGGCTAACGGTTTAGCTGGTAGTACCGACATACCATTCTCTGTCGGCT
>MU123814.1:49912-61181 GCA_014904935.1 Melanogaster broomeanus | reverse complement strand
TCAGGCAACGTGTTTAGCTCGATTGGAGATTATCTTCATAAGCGTAGGACTCGCCATCATCCCGATCACCGTCCTTGCTTACAAACATATCAACGCTGCGAGAGATCACGAGGAAATTCTCCAGCGACAACAGGGAGAGACGGCTGAGCCTAAGGAGGGAGGAGGAGGAGAGGAGGCAAGCGCATAGGTGGATCGGGCGTTGAGTTTCAGGTATACGCTCTGAGTATTTCCTGGTGTCCTGCTTAAGATCAATAACGTGTACAACGTACCTTTCTTACGAAGTGAAAAGTCTCGAACTACAGAGGAAAAGAGAGAACTGGGTGTCAAGTCAGTATAGGTACCATATGAAGATATATCTCACCTGGGTCGCGGTCTTCGACACAAGAAGGATTGATGTAGTATGTATGTCGATCAATGTATACGAAGGAATCTAAGAGGGTTCCGTGACGGAGAACAAAAAGAAAAACAAGGACGAAACGTGTATGGTAGAGCGATAATATAAATGCAGGGAGTCACTCATCGTGATACCATTTGTGGAATAACACGCCATCAGAAATGGCATCTCTCTCTTTCTTAAGACCAGGGATTCGAAAAGAAAGAGTCGTATTCAAGACTTACTTCCATAAATGTAGCGTGGCGCGTCCTGAGACCGGAAGATGATGGACGCAATCGCTCCGCCGACGTTGCTTACGGTGAATTGCAGCGCCATGCCGGTCGCGCGCTTGTACCGACCTCCGAGGTTATTTGCCAACCTGACAGCATCAGTGGCGTCGTCGAATTAGGGTCCAGCTCAAGGGTACGTCCACATCTTAGAAGACGAAAGGAAACTAACCAACATATAGCTCCAGAACCCGAGGAATTCCCCATGAGGCATAAGACCAGCCCGAAGTATTTAGCGCCAAACGGGGCATCCGAGATGTAGATGATGAATCCAACTAGAGTCATGAACTGTCCGGCAAATATGAACGGAGAGCGGAGCTGGGCCTTGTCCGAATAGTACCCGAGCACCAAAAGGATGGCAGCTCATTAGGACGTCAGGTTTCATTCACAAAAGAACTCTAGCTCCCCACTCACTGGAGAGCAGGTAAAGAGGAATCGTCAGTACCTGAGTGATAGCGGTGCTGTATCCGAAACTGTTCGGCGTCAGTCATCAGTCACAAGCGTCACAGTACAGAGGTCAGGACATTACTGGCTGAGAATGGTCCTGTCGAGCAGTATGATGAGACAATATTGATCATGGTGTTCAATAATACTTACGGTAAGAAGTACGAGAGCGCAGATGCTGAGGTTCAATCAACACCTACATTTTCGACGCGTTCAAGGCACTTACCAGGTGACGAGATCGAGAAGAGAACAACAGACAATGCCCATAACCTGCGTAGGAGTGCTCAGTTCACTCTTCGTCGGTACAGAAGAGACCACGTCATCACCTGCCAGTCGGTAAAAGCGGCCCAAATCTGTTGCACAGCACCATGCTCGTTATTCTCTGGGGCGGCACCACTCCCTGTACCGACAGGTCGCTATTCCATTAGAGAAGGTAACGACAGTGACATAGCCAAGTCCTACCAATTTGTTCGATGACGATTAAACGTTCTTCCTCTGTTAGGAACTCTGCAGTCGACGGATGATCGACCATGACTTCCGTGCACGACAGTAGGTCACAGGGGTGCAACACAAAGGAAGGATATCGCTCACAGAAAATTGCGATTATCCCGGCTATTACTGTTCCAATGCCGTCGAAAATCTTCACGGAGTCTTCAACATCCTGCGGATGAATCACAGTGGGAACATACGAAAATCCAAGACCATGCTTCGAGACCACCAACACCATTCATACCGCCCATGGCGAATCCTATAAATCCCGAGAATGCGCCTGGTTTTCGAGTAAGTATCCCTAGCGACAGAGAATGATATGTCGGTACTACCAGCTAAACCCGTTAAGCCCAGCAAACATAGCGAAGCGATACTGGAGCTTGAACTTGGGATACCACAATGTAAGGCTGTGATACAAGGTTAACAACGTAAAGCATAGAACGGCGGAGATCAACCCACTAGTACACGATGCCGGGATAGAGCGTACCTTCTATAGCGCCGAGACATACACGCAGAGCTAGTAGTTGGTGATACCTGCGACACTATGAGCCTCAGTCAGTGTGTTTACGTTGTACTCACGACTTCACGAAACCTGTGAAAGTTCTTCAAATAGACAGGTGGTGGATAAAGAAGGGGATTCGATTCGATGGATGACGGGGCCTTACATGATAAAACCCCATACGATCTAACATTGAGGTAAGTTCTACACTCGACTAACATCAAGGGAGCACTCACCAAGACACCTGGAAGCCATCTTGTATCTAGGTTAGATAATGGAAACGAGGTACATATGTCATACGCTTGCCTGGATGGTCGTACAACTTGGATCATGAGACTTTATGGAATATGCGTCGGTATGCGACGAAAAGGACAGAACCAACAGACAAGACGACTCACTTTCCTGGGACCTCAAAAACACACAATGACTAAACGATAGGCTCGTGAAATGAATACAAGGTCTGAGTCATGGTGAGGGGTGACTTGCTATGAAGTACATCGACTGAAAATACATCCCATCCGATTCAGCCATCCACATGACAGCGTAGATGTCACACTAACCAAGATGATGTTAAATTTGTTTCCAGTAAGATCCAACTGCGTCATCAATCCATTAATCGCCGCAAAACCTTCAAGGATGCTCGAAAAATTTCAAGGATAGACGCGTGTTTGCGCACCAATAGCGGCTGCACGTCAAGCAATGAATGAGCAGATGATTGAACCTAGGCAGCATAAGATACACACCCCGATCCGTGAAGGTAAACAAGAACATCAGGCTTATGACTGGGATGATTCGTAGGTCGATTTTTCGCCAGAGCTTGGCCTCTTGTTCTGCTGTAAGGGTGGGAGCCACAGTGCAATCCAGCCGCCCTTTGGTGCTGTGTGCAGAATCAAGTTGGCCTCGAGGAGTATGTGACGCTGTCTTCAATGCTGACAACATGGCGTTGGTCCAGAGGTTTCACAGAAGCGGGAGGGCCTCAATGATTTCTGAGACCACATACATCCGAGTTAGCCAGAGCTTTTATGTCCGTTAAGTCTGGGTGAAGGGATCCTATAGTGCTTGCTATCCCACGGGAGAGTTTCAAATCACCGACAACTAACATAAACGTACTTTACGATCAGCAGCTGGGTCTGGACAAATAGTATGTAGGGTTTCTTGACAGCGCTAGACAGCAACGTATCATATCAATATTCAGGACTGTCTGTAGTATGTATGCCTTGTTGTCTTTTTCAGGCAACTTGGCCACATGGGAAAATTGCAAAAAAAGTAGGCCTCACTCGGTCTGACCATAGCTCGTCAGTACGACATCGGAATTCGATGAAACAGATATCCTTCGACTTGCAGGAGCCCGTGGAATCCATACCGAACCATCCGATGTCAAAAATCAAACTTTATCCCGGAGCCTCCATGAACGTGTTCTGTGGTAAGTTTCGTGTAGGTGTTCGAATTCGGGGTACGCGACCACGCAGGCCTGGGAGATTTGTCTGAGCTATACACTACGCGATTATGGAAGCATAGTAAGTGGGGCCGAATTACACCTCTGTTGAAATGTCGTCTGATCGAGGCACAGCAGATAATTATAAGATAGCACCGGTGATCCGTGTGTCCATTTCGCCTCCACAACCCACTCCACTACATGGCGATCGTGGCGATCTGTTGCAATAATTACCGGGAAGGTGACTAGATACTAGATATGACATCTTCGATGTCTCTAGTATCTCCGGCGGCTGCATGTCCTCTCTTCTTATCACCGGCTCGTCGTTGATATTCATTATCATTACCCCATCGGTTCACATACATCGGAGGTGCTACCCTTTTCATGGTGCAGGTGCCTTGATTTGCGTTCACGAGACACCTCAGGCTGACCATAATGCCAAGCCCACGGAGCAGGGACTGTCGGCACCGCGACACGTCGCATATGTCAGTGGGATGTTGCTCAGAATAACGTCCCTTCATGCGGTCTGGCCATGGTAAACTTCGGAAGTGTGTCTGGCCATGGTCCTGGTTGCAAATGCATGGGCAGTGATATCGATAGGATTGAGGGACAGAAGTCTTCGGATCGATACGCGACTCCACGCTATGAAGCCCCTCAGAGGAGAGTGGAGACCCATCGCGGCCATCCTCGGTGGGACAACCCCTCCGCTCTTTTCCGTGGCATGCTGTCACTCTAACGCATGTATGATCGCCTATGCGCTGGCCTCCCACTTCTCTCCTCTTTGCTGCTTGCTGCCGAGGTTCCCCGCGGTCTCTCACAGCGTTGACACGTTAGGCTCACTTGTAAGCCAAGACCGCCACTCATCGTGATAACCATGATTCCTGCGCCCATAAAAACGATCTCCAAGCAAACTAAAAGGTTTGAGACGCATAATGAGAGGCTCGTGCCCAAAATGTAGTTCCAACAATAGACCGGGGTGCATCGTGACTCCGGAAGGTGTTGGATACAGCCCGCACCGCTGGCTCTGCCCATGGTGAATTGGGAGCCCCATGGCTGCAGGACTCTTGTACTTTCCTCGGAGATTGTTGGCCCACATGTCTGAGCCATAAGCCGTCATTAGCAGCCTCGTATAAGCAGCCTCTGATTCAAGGGCATATGCACGTGTGCGTGAAAAGATAGAACAAAATTAACCAACTTATAACTTTAGTACTAGCGGAGCTCCCCACGGGGCACGATGAATAGCCAGAAGAGTCCGAGCTAGGCTGCGAGGCTGCCTCCCCATAGACCGCAGATCAGGACATCCGCTTCCCAGGACAAGAGCAGCCGATGGGAAGTATCATGACAGACAGAACAAGGGGTACCATGATGTCCTGAGTACTGACTAGACAGTCAGGCTTAGGAAAGGGAGTGGAGTCTGAGAAGAGCAAAAACGCCATCTCAGACGATGGGAGCAAATAAGGCGGCTTACACTCATTTTGCGATGGCCTGTTATTCCACAAAAGTTATGTTGTTGTACACGTTGTTTATATTAAGCAGGACGCCGGGAAAAAAACAATCACTCAGAGCGTATACCTGAAACTCAACGCCCGATCACCTATGCGCTTGCCTCCACCTCCATCCTCGTGCAGGGCCTTCTCTCCTTGTTGTTGCTGCAGAAGTTCCTCGCGATCTCTCGCAGCGTTGATACGTTTATAAGCAAGGACGGTCATCGGGATGATGGAGAGTCCTACGCTCAAGAAAATAATCTCCAAGCGAACTAAAATCAACGTTGCCTGGTTTAAGACCTGAAATCCAAAGAAAATTTGGTATTCAGAGACTTACTTCCATAAGTATACCGGGGCGCATCCTGAGACCGGAAGATGATGGACGCAATCGCTCCGCCCACGTGGCCTATGGTTATTTGCACCGCCAGGGCGGTGGCGCGCTTGTACGAACCCCCAAGGTTGTTTGCCAACCTGTCATCACCAGTGGCGTCGTGGAATTAGCGTCCAGCTCAAGGGTACATGACATGACGGAACGAAACTAACCAACTGACAACTCCAACAGTACCTGATGTATTCCCCGCGAGGCACAAAGCCAGCCCGAAATATTTAACGCCAGATGGGGCATTTGTGATGTTGATGATAAATCCCACCAGAGTGATGAACTGTCCGGCAAATATGAACGGAGAGCGGAGGTGGATGGTGTCCGAATAGTACGCGACCACCAAAAGGAAGGCAACTCATCGGGATGTTAGGTTTCATTTACAAATGAACTCCGTTTTCCCACTCACTGGAGAGCACGGAAAGAGGCATCGTTAGTAGCTGAGTGACAGCTGTGCTGTATCCGAAACTGTTGGGAGTCAGTCAAAGCACTACAGCAGAGAACTTGGGACATTACTCGTGGACGATGGTCCTGTCGAGCAGCTGATTAGACGATATTGACCGTGGTCGTGAGGTTCAAAAAGACTTACGGTAGGAAGTATGTGAGCGCAAATGCTGGGCCCAATCAACACCCGCATTTCGACGAGTTCAAGGCACTTACAAGGTGCGACCATTGAGAACATAACAACAGACAATGCCCATACCTGCGTGGGAGTGCTCCGGTCACTCTTTGTTCGGTACAGCAAAGATCACGTCATACCTGCCAATCGGTCAATGTGGCCCAAATCTGTTGTACAGCACCATGCTCGTTATTCTCTGGGGCAGCACCACTCCCTGTATTGACAGGTCGCCATTCCATTAGAGAAGGTAACAACGGCGGCGTATTGAGGTCCTACCAATTTGCTCCATGACGTGTAAACGTTCTCCATCTGTTAGGAACTTTACAGTCGATGGATGATCGGCCATGACTTTGTGCACAAGAGTAATTCACAGGGGTGCGACACAAAGGAAGAATGTCACTCACGGAAAACTGCGGCTATCCCAGCAAGCATTGTTCCAATGCCATCGAGAATCTTCACGGAATGTTCAACAACATTCTGTGGATGAATCAGAGTGGAAACCTACGAAGATCCAAGACCATGTTTCGAGACCACCAACACCATTCAAACCACCCACGGCGAATCCTAGAAATCCCGAGAGCGCGCCTGATTTTCATGTAAGTATTGCGACGACAGCTACTGGTGTGTCGATACTACCAGCTAAACTCGTTGTCCCAGCAAACATAGCGAAGCGGTACTGGAGCTTGAACTTGGGATACCACAATGTGAGGCTGTGATACAATGTCAACGATATAAAGCATAAAACGGGGATCAGCTCACTAGTACGAGATGCCGGGATAGAGCCCAGCTTCTACAGCGCCGAGACATACACGCATAGCTAGTAGTTGGTGATACCTGCGACACCATGAGCGCCAGCCCGTGTGTTGACGTTGTACTCACGTCTTCACGAAACCTGTGAACGTTCTTCAAACATAGTACCGGTGAGTAAAGAAGAGGTTCGGATTACGAGGATCTTACATGAGAAACCCCCATACGATCTGACACCGGAGTAAGTTCTACTACGACAAACATCAAGAGGGTAGCACTCACCAACATCCCTGGAAGCCATCTTGTTTCTAGGTTAGATGGTGAAAACGAGGTACATACGTCATACACTTGCCTGGATGGTCGTACAACTTGGATCATGATACTTTACGGACCATGCGTCGGTACGCGGCGAAGAGTATAGAACAGCGAAGATGGCTCACTTTGCTGGGACCTCGAACAGACAGAATGGCTAAACGACAGGTTCATGAATGAATTGAGAGGTCTGAATCATGCTGAGAAATGACTTGCTATGAAGTACAACGACTGAATAATACATCCCAACCGAATCAGCCACCCACATGACATCGTCAGATGTCGGACTAACCAAGATCATGTTAAATTTGTTTCCAGTGAGATCCAACTGTGTCAACAATCCGTTAATTGCCGCAAATCCTTTCAGGATTATCGATAACTGTTAAGGCATGGATGTATGTTTGTGCGCACCAACAGCAGCTGCACGTCAGGCAATCAGTGAACAGTTGTGAAAACACAGGCAGCATAGGATACACACCCCGGTCGGCGAAGGTGAAGAAGAACATCAGGCATGTGATTGGGATGACCCGCAGGTCGATTTTTCGCCAAAGCTTGGCCTCTTGTTCTGCTGTAAGGGTGGGAACGACAGTACAATCGAGCTGGCCTGCGGTGCTGTGTGCAGACTCAAGTTTTCCTCGAGGAATATCTGTCGCTGTCTTCAATGCTGATGACATGGCGTTCGTCCAGAAGTTTCACACAGGAGGAGGTCTCAATTGCTGAGAACCCATTCGTCCGAGTTAGCCTGAGCTTTTAAGTCTGTTAAGTTTCGCGTTGGGGGTTTCTATAATCGTGATGCTTGCTATCTGGGTTGCGCGGTGGAATTTCATCGAAGACAAATAACGTGAACGTACTTTAGGATCAGAAGCCGGGTTGGGACAAGTGGTAGTATGTAGCACTTCTTGACAGAACTACGCACGATCCAGGACTCCTTCTGTAAGGAGTATGCCTTGAACGTGTTTTCCTGATAAGTTTGATGTGGCCCGGATTACACCACACTTAGCCTAGGGCTTCATATAGATTTAGGCACTGATCTATTCCGTAGAAAAATAATTGGAAAGTGTCAGTGGTGTGGTTGTATCGCAGAGCCTGAATTCCAGGCCCTACATATCGCACATACTCTCCATTTGCGTCAGTGCGTGGACCAAAGGGTATGTGCAGTAAGATGTGGAGACGGAGATCATAATCGTTCCACCTATGTATGTATTTGGTATACTACTACTATAATAGTCGATCGAGGCACAGATAAGATAGCCTTCAATGATTCGGGTGTCCATTTATCATGATTGTGGGGATACTGACCCTTTGCAATAATCCACCCAAGGTGTCCAGTATGTTCCATTTGCGGCAGCTGCCGCAAAACATGTCCCCTTATTTGAAGCACCATACCTTCAATGCACTTCTGCGACGCTGTTATTCGTTCATCTTTCACCATGGTATCAGATTTCTCACGGAGTGCTATGTTCTCGCCCTTGACTTGCGCTGATCTGAGACACCTGATCATGGCGCCAAGCACCGACATCGATCACGGACTGTCAACACTGCGACGCCCCGCATATGTCAGTGGTCATGTTGCTTGGAATAACTGAACGCCGCTTGATGCGATCTGCCACTGTTCAGCTTCGCGGGTGTCTTGGCCTGGTCTGGTTACAAATGCGTTACTGGTCATAAAGCATCCACGTTCGGATTCAGATCTTGCCTCATCGCATTTGATATGCACTGGATTCACCTAGGGCGAGTTATGTCGATAGATGCAGGAACAAAAGTTCTAGGATTTGACACACAACTCCGACCTATGGATGCCTCGAAGGAGAGTGGAGGCGCACCGCCGTCACTCTAACCCAGTACCTGTTTTTCCGTAAGGTTATGTTGTACAGGTCGTTTACTATCTCCGGCAGGACAACAGGTGATGGTCAGGATCGTATACCTGAAACTCAGTGCCCGATCGCCAATGGAACTGGTCAAGTCGGTCGAGAGCAGTATGGTAGATAACTGAAGAGAATACTCGTTGAGGGTCGAGAGGTTGGTTAGACGGTGTTGAGCATGAGGTTCAACATACGTACAGTAGTACACGAGCGCCAATGCTGAATGCAACCAGTACTGAGACCAAGTCGATGAAATGGATGCCGTGCTTGTATACGTTGCTCGGTTGACCCTTCTTGGCACAGACAGACCGCATCATACCTGTCAGTCGGTGAAAGCGGCCAAATCTGTTGTGCAGCGCCATGATGGTCCTGACACTGTGCAACTTTACTCCCTGTACACGCAGTTCGCCATTTAAAAATGCAATAACCGTGTTATATTGACGTCCTGCTGTTTCTTTCGATGACGAATGATCGTCTTCCCTCAGTCAGGAACTTTGCAGTGGTTGGATAATTGACCATGCTTCAGTGCATGGGAGCCTGCGTGGGACGGAAACATAGATAAAACGCGACGTTCACCGAAAGCTGCGATTAATCCAACCACTATTGTCCTAATATCGTCCAAAGGTATCACGGGGCTGAATCCTCAGCATTCTGTTAATAAATCATAAAAAAAAAAGGGAAGAGGAAGAAAAATTAATCCACCCAAGGTGTCCAGTAAATTCCATTTGCGGCAACCGCCGCAAAACGTCCCTTATTTGAAGCACCATACCTTCAATGCCACTTCTGGCGACGCTGTTATTCGTTCATCTTTCACCATGGTATCAGATTGTTCTCACGGAGGTCTATGGTTCTCGCCCCTTGACTTGCGCTGATCTGAGACACCTGATCATGGCGCCAAGCCCACCGATCATCGATCACGGACTGTCAACACTGCGACGCCCCGCATATGTCAGTGGACATGTTGCTTGGAATAACGCCTCTTGATGCGATCTGCCACTGTTCAGCTTCGCGGGTGTCTTGGCCCTGGTCCTGGTTACAAATGCGTTACTGGTCATAAAGCATCCACGTTCGGATTCAGATCTTGCCGAGTTATGACGATAGATGCAGGAACAAAAGTTCTCGGATTTGACACACAACTCCGACCTATGGATGCCTCGAAGGAGAGTGGAGGCGCACCGCCGTCACTCTAACCCAGTACCTGTTTGTCCGTAAGGTTATGTTGTACAGATCGTTTACTATCTCCCGGCAGGACAACAGGTGATGGTCAGGATCGTATACGTGAAACCAGTGCCCGATCGCCAATGGAACTGTTCAAGGTCGGTCGAGAGTAGTATGGTAGATAACTGAAGAGAATACTCGTTGACGATCGAGAGGTTGGTTAGCCGGTGTTGAGCATGAGGTTCAACATACGTGCAGTAACGCGAGCGCCAATGCTGAAATTTGAAATCCAATCAACACCACCGTTTCGACGATTTGAGGAACCCACAAGGTGCGATGATGGAGAATGAACCAATGCTTGTATACGTTGCTCGGTTGACCCTTCTTGGCACAGACAGACCGCATCATACCTGTCAGTCGGTGAAAGCGGCCAAATCTGTTGTGCAAGCGCATGATGGTCCTGACACCGTGCAACTTTACTCCCTGTACACGCAGTTCGCCATTTAAAAATGCAATAACCGTGTTATATTGACGTCCTGCTGTTTCTTTCGATGACGAATGATCGTCTTCCCTCAGTCAGGAACTTTGCAGTGGGTGGATAATGGACCATGCTTCAGTGCATGGGAGCCTGCGTGGGACAGGAACGTAGATAAAAACGCGTCGTTCACCGAAAACTGCGATTAATCCAACCATTATTGTCCCAATATCGTCCAAAGGCATCACGGGCTGAATCCTCAGCATTCTGTTAATAAATCATAAGGCAAACCTACGAAAATCCAAGACCACGCCTCGAGACCACCAACATCACTCATAGCATCCATAGAAAATGACAGAAATCCAGAGAACGCCCTGAGGTTCTAAGTGTGTATTCTGGTGATGGAAAACGATGGGTGGGCATTACCCGCCAAGCCCGCTCCCAGTAGTGGTACCACAATGTGGCTGTGACACGAGGTAGACAGTGTAAAAGATGGAACACAGATGCACTCACTAGTACACGACGCCGGAATCGAGCCCAGCTCCTGCAGCGCCGAGACATACACGCACCTCTACTACATAGTTGCACATAGCTTCCTTCGAAAAGACCAAGTTGAACCTGAGCACACCTGAGCAGACACTGACTAATACTACAAACAGCGACGTCCTTGTTTAGACGTTCCAGCCTTGAGGTTCCAAAGCTTTCA
>MU123814.1:0-48818 GCA_014904935.1 Melanogaster broomeanus | reverse complement strand
GGCAAACCTACGAAAATCCAAGACCACGCCTCGAGACCACCAACATCACTCATAGCATCCATAGAAAATGACAGAAATCCAGAGAACGCCCCTGAGGTTCTAAGTGTGTATTCTGGTGAGGAAAAGAGTCCCTGCAATCTCTCGTAGGTGATCGATCGATCGAGCATTCTTCGGTGGGATCCGCAACTCCTAGTAGCGATTCGATGGCAAATCAATTCTTGGAAGCTCGTGATTCCACTCAAGGAAGCCTGAGGTAAAAATGCACACGTATGAAATGCATGCAAACAACCCGACCATTTCAAACCGGCGTCCCGAGTCCGACGTCTGGACGTCTTGAAGCTTCTGCGCAGCGCGGTATCACACATCATTACGCTGCGGACCCAGATGCCCGGACGATCCCGAGAAGACATCACACCGCAGCATGCAGTCTCCCCTCGGAAGACCGGAGCCGAAGTAAGACAGTCTGACCTGGTTCCACTGCGTGCATCCTGAAGGGGGCTGCTGAAGGGCACCTTATCTTATGGGATAGTACTTACTGTAGTACAGGATGGTTTGACGAATGGTGAGGTATGTCTGGTCGCTTCTATTACTTCATTTCCATAGACTCTGCCTCCTCAGGCCCTCGTGAATGGCTTTGCACATTAACAGTACATTAACTCTTATCACAATACCATAGTTGCACTTTCTCAGAATGCATACGGCTGGGACTCCAGAAGCTAGGAGAATTATGCGTTTCCATGGTGCATTTTGAGTGGTAGGAAACGGTACCTCATCGGATTTTGTGGTCAAATCTTATACACATTATTAGTATGAGCAAGTGTACTGTACTCAGAGGTGGGCGTGCTCATTATACTCGTCACATAACCATTGCTCCTTTCTGGCTTTCAGTCCAAATCCCCAATACTCGACAATCTAGACCACCCAACCTCAAAAAACGCCTTCGACATATCAGTGGCTTGCCACACGCCGTTAACTCAGCCCAATCGCCGATATGCACAGACTGAGGACGACAACACGTTAACCACATTCACCCAGTCATCATTTCACCTCGTCTTTGACACCTTGAAGCAGAGCTCGTTCATCCTGTGATCATTCATTAGTATGAAAAGAGCGTGGCTCAATTTGGGTTTCGTAGTTCCTCGAAATACAACACAATACCAAGCACCTCAGGCATTCGCTGAGTGGGGTCACTTGATTTCTGCGTCGAGATCTTTCGCTCCTTGCGAGCTGTCACTCTGAAAACTCTCCAATTGGTAGTGTCCTCTTATTCCACAAGGTTACGTTATACGTGTTATGTATCTTCAACAGGGCAACGGGAAAGACTCAGATAGTATACCTGAAACTCAGCTCTCGATCACCTATGCGCTTGCCTCCTCCCTCCTTGTGTTGGACCTTCTCTCCCTGTTGTTTCTGCAGAAGTTCCTCGCGATCTCTCGCAGCGTTGATACGTTTGTAAGCAAAGGCAGCGATCGGGATCCCAATGAGTCCTACGCTTATGAATATAATCTCCAAAAGAACTAAGGAACGTCGCTGGTTTAAGATCTGGAACCAAAATAAAAGCTATCTTCAAGACTTACTTCCATGTATATACCGGGGCGCGTCCTGAGACCGGAAAGATGGTGGAGGCGATCGCTCCGCTCATGTTGCCGATGGTGAGTTGGAGCGCCAAGGCAGTGGCGCGCTTGTATGGAGCTCCGAGATTATTTGCCAACCTGACATCGTCAGCGGAGTCATTGAATCAGCGTCCAGCTCGGGGTTACATAGATGCATGGGACAAAAGACGGAACAAAACTAACCAACTTATAGCTCCAGCACCTGCGGAGCTGCCCACAAGGCACAATAACCAGCCCGAAAAATTTAGCGCCAAATGGGGCATTTGAGATGTTGATGATAAATCCCACAAGAGTGGACGAGCTGTGCGGCAAATATGAACGGCGAGCGGAGCTGGGCCTTGTCCAGAATAGTGCGCAAGCGCCACAACGGCGACAGCTCATCAGGACGTTAGGTACCATTCACCAAAGAGCTGCATTTCCCACTGACTGGAGAGCACGTAAAGAGGAATGGTCAACACCTGACTGATAGCTGCACTGTACCCGAAACTGCTCGGGGTCAGTCACAAGCGTCGCAGTGCAGAACTTGGGACATTACCCGTTGATGATGGTACTGTTGAGCAGATGGTTAGACGATGTTGACCCTGATGTTTCACAATACCTACGGTAAGAAGTACGAGAGTGCATATCCTGAAACCCGATCAACACCTGCATTTCGAGGCTTTGATGTACTTACCAGGTGACGCGATTGTGAAAAAAATAGCGCACAATGTCCATACCTGCGTAGGGAGTGTTCATTCTTTGTCGGTACAGCAAAGATCACGACAAACCTGCCAGTCGGTAAAAGCGGCCCAAACCTGTTGTGCAGCACTATGGTCGTTATTCTGTGGGGTACCACTCTCTATACAGACAGGTCGTTATCAGAGAAGTAACAACGGTGGCATAGGGAGGTCCTACCAATTTGTTCGATGACGAGTATACGTTCTCCATCAGTCAGGAACTTTGCAGTGGATGGATAATCGACCATGACTTCCGTGCATGGGAATAGGTCAAAGGGTTATAAACACAAAGGAAGAGTGCCGCTCACGGAAAGCTGCGATTATCCCAGCTAGTATCGTTCCAATACCGTCGAAAATCTTCACAGAATATTTAACATTCTGTGGATGGAATCACAGTGGAGACCTACGAAAATCCAAGACCATGTTTCGAGATCACCAACACCATTCATATGGGTAATGGCATATCCTAGAAATCCCGCGAACCCGCCTGAGTGTTCAGGTAAGCATCCCAGCAACAGACCATGGTGTGTCGGTACCAGCTAAACTCGATGTCCCAGCAAACAGCGCCAAGCGGTACTGGAGCTTGTACTTGGGATACCAGGAGGAGAGGCTGTGGCAAGAGGTTAATGATGCAAAACATAGGACGGAGGTGCACTGACTAGTATGCGACGCCGGGATAGAGCCCAGCTTCTACAGCGCCGAGACATACACGCATAGCTAGTAGTTGGTGATACCTGCGAGACAATTAGCGTCGGCCAATGCGCTGACGTCGTGCTCACGTCTTCACGAAACCCATGGCCAACCTTCAAAAAGAGACGGGTGAATAATGAAATGGTGTGGATTACGGTGGATGAAAGAATCTTACATGAGAATGCCCCATACGATCTGACATTGGTGTAACTTCTACACTCGACTAACGTCACGGGAGACACTCACCAAGAGCCCTGGAAGCCATCTTGTGTCTGGGTTAGATGATGGAAACGAGGTATGTCATACGCTTGCCTGGACGGTCGTATAACTTGGATCACGAGACTGGACGGAAGTAGGTCGGTATGAGACGAAAAGGACGGATCAGAGCAGAAGGCTCACTTTGCTGGGACTTCAAAAACACAAAAAGTCTAAGCGACAGGCTCGTGAATGAAGTGAAAGTTCTCAATCATGCTGAGGACTTACTACGAAGTACATTGACTGCCAGTGTAGGCAAATCCATCCGAGTCAGCCATCCACATGACAACGTCAAATGTCAGACTAACCAAGACAGTGTTGAATTTGTTTCCAGTGAGATCCAACTGCGTCAACACTCCGTCGATTGCCGCCAAACCTAAAGGACATTCAGTGGATATCAAGGATAAATGTATGTTTGTGCGTACCAATAGCCGCTGTAGGTCAGGCTATGAATGAGTGGCTGTGAAGCCTAGGCACATAGGATACACACCCCGGTCCGTGAAGGAAAACAAGAACATAAAGGTCATGATTGGGATGATTCTCAGGTCGACTTTGCGCCAGAGCTTTGTCTCCTGTTCTGCTGTAAGGGTAGGAGCGATAGTGCGCTTGTGCTGGCCTTCGCTGCTGCGTCCAGACTCAAGTTCGTCTCGAGGAGGAGTATCTGACGCTGCCTTCGTCATTGCGTTCGTCATTGCGTTCGTCCAGAGATTTCACAGGAACGCGAAGGTCCAAGAGGATCAAATCCTCTGAGTTAGCTTGAACTTTTAAGTCTGTTAGGTTCTGGACGTAAAGAAGTCCTATAATATCATCGGTCAGTATGTTCGAGGTTGCTGGCAGACTGTACTGTCGCCAGTGTAACCTATCATATACGTACACTTCAGAGTTCATTTCCAATTCACGATCACGATTGTGAACTCACTGTATATTAGTGTGTGGTTATAGCGGGATGGGCAAGGATCAGGGAATGATCCCTCGTGACAGCACTAAACAGGAACATCTTTCGATTCAGGGCGTTGCCCTAGTGAGTGTGCCTTACACTCAAAGTGATAAGTCAAAACAATTTGATGTGGTGACTACTTGTCGAGGTCGGTGAAAGCTTGAGCACATTGGAGGTGCTATCTTTTTCGTAGTGTCTCGATTTCAATGATTTGCGTTGGCGAGGCACCTGACTGTGACGTGCTCACGTCACGCATCATGCTGGACCGTCAACGATCCGACACGTAGCATATGTCGAAATGGCCTCGTAACGTTACTCGGAACGCGGTACGTAATGACATCAGGATCCTGGGGCTGAAACATAGACGGGACATATAAAGTCCAAGAGTCTTCCCAAACCACCGTCGGCGTTCATAAAGTCGATGTGTAAATGCTAGAAGTCCAGAGAACACGCCTGAGTATGGAGGTAAGCATCCTAGCAACAGAAAATGGCGTCTCGACGCTACCAGCCAAAGTCGATGCCCCAGTAAACAGAGCATACCTTCTACTACTGACATCAATGTATGTTCACACTACACAGCCCGTGACTGCCAGCATTCGATGTGCGGGTTGGTGATCTTCTGCTCCTTGTGAGCTATCATTCTGACGCACTGCGGATGAGTGGTGTTGAGCTGTGTTCGGTAAAATATTATCACCTATCTCCAGCAGGACAACAGAGGATTCGTGCATTGTATACCTGAAACTCGGTGCGCGCTCACCCATTGGCTCAACAAAGCCCGTCCCTCTCTTGGCTCTGGCCAAGCCTTCTCCTTGATCTGTTGCTGGAGATGTTGCTTGCGATTTCTCCGAGAGTTGATACACTTGCAAACAAGGAACAAGCACTATGGCAGGGAGCGTTACTAGGGCTATGCTGATAAACATGGTGTCCAACCCACCTAAGTGACCACAACCTTAGAATAAGAACATGGAAGGAAGAGGTCGACATCAAAACTTACGACCAAGGAGATACCGTGGCTCATCCTGAGGCCGGTAGACGTTGGGTGTATCTACTCCGCCCCCACGCGCGTTGCCCACAGTGAGGTCCGCATAATCGGAGTCAAGATGTGCAAATTCAAATGGAAAACTGTGCTCACCGGAATGGGCGACTAACAACTAGTACTGTTGCAAGACCTTGCAAAAGCTGTACATCATAAGGGTCCTGTAGACGAATAGAGAGAGAACATACAAAGCCCAAGACCATGCTTCGAAACCACCATCATCGTTGATGAAATAAATACCAAATGCTAGAGGAGCAGAGAACGCATCTCAGTGAGTAAGCAGATGAGTATCTCGGTAACAGTCTCGGCGCTCCAACCAAAGTCCCTGCCCCAACGGTACTGGTACATGAACTTAGGATACCATGGTGGGAGGCAGTGTGACGTGAGGGTAGCGCTGTGAAACATAGAACAGAGATGCACGCGCTAGTGCTCAACACTAGGGTAGATTCCAGGCTCAACACCACCGAGAACATTGGGGGAGAACTGCAAGGCGGACTGTCCTGAGTTTAGCGCGAGTCAACGCGATGACGCTGGTCCGAGTTCCACGATCAGATCTTGCCACCATCCGAATATTAAGACGACAAGTCATAGCAGTACAACCCGACTAGTCGGACAAACACAACAACGGGTTATTGCAACTGTGAAAATGGGGGGTTGTACTAGTGTAGTCGAGTCGTTCTGTGTTTACAGCTCTTTGCAGTACTGAGGGCGCCAGCCCAAATTGGGAATATAGTATCTATATATAGTACCGCATCCGTTTGCCAAAGGCTTCCGCCGTTTCCTCGCAGCCTGGCCGAACGTACCCGTGTTTACAACACAGTGGTCGATATGATTTGAGGGATAAAAGTCCTCTCGGATCCGAGTCGACACACAACTGCGAGCTATGAATCCCTCGACTCGGAGCCAGAGAAGAGTGGAGACGCACCGCATGATGGTAGACTATCGTTCCGCAGCTTGCGAGCTGTTAAGTACTCTAACGCAAGCCTGTGTTTTCCGTAAGGTTATATTGTACATGTCGTTTATCTCCAACAGGACCACAGCAATGCAATACTTATTACTCAGATCGTATACCTGAAACTCAGTGCCCGATCACCTACACGCTTGCCTCCTCCCTCTTCAAGTTCCTCCTTCTCTCCCCTTTGTTGCTGCAGAAGCTCCTCGCGATCTCTCGCAGCATTGATGCGTTTGTAAGTAACGGCTGTGACCACGACGGCTACCAGTCCTGTGCCTATGAATATGATCTCCAAGCCAACTAGTAAGGGTTAACATGCTTGAGACGCAAAAAGAAATGATGGTCTTGAGGACCTACTTCCATAGATATACCGGGGCGCATCTTGACTCCGGAAGATGTTCGATGCAATCGCTCCGGCCACGCTGCCCGAAGTCATTTGCAACGCGATTCCGGTAGGGCGTTTGTACTTTCCTCTGAGGTTATTAGTTAACCTGTGATCATCAGCGGCATCGTGAGATTAGCCTCCTGCTCGAAGGTACTTGCATGCATGCGCTCGAAGATGAATACGACTTACCAACTTACAGCCCCAGGACTTGCGGCGCTCCCCACCAGGCACAAGCAGAGCCCGAGATATTTGACGCCGGATGGGGCATCTGAAATATTGATGATGAATCCCACCAGAGCGATTGACTGTGCAGCAAAGATGAATGGCGAGCGGAGGTGGAGCTTGTCCGAGAAGTGCGCGAACATGACAAGCGCGATAACTCCCTAGTACGTTAGGTTTCATTCGGAACAAAACGCGGGTTGTCACTCACCGGCTAGCAGGTAAGGAGGAACAGTGAGCAGCTGACTGATGGATGGACTGTATCCGAAACTGTTGGAGGTCAGTCGAGAGCGGTGCCATACATAACTGGAGAGACATAACTCGTTAATAATTGTCCTGTCGAAAAGTTGATTAGACGATGTCGACCACGAGATTCAAAAATACTTACGGTAAGAAGTACACAAGTCCATATACTGAAAATGTAATTAACACCAGAATTTGACGGTCTCAAGGTAATTACCAGGCGCGGTGACCGAAAAATACACGACAGATAATGCCCATACCTGCATGGCGTTGCTCAGTTGATCGTTCTCCCCACAGAGAAGAATACATCATACCTGCCAGTCGATTATACCGGCCCAAAGCTGTTTTGCAATACCGTGATGCTCCTCACCGATTGCAGCTATCACGCGCTGTGCATACAGGTTGTTACTGATGAAGGTAACAATGACGTTACATCGAGATCCTACCTTGTGTCTCGACGACGAATGATCGTTCGTCCTCCGTAAGGAACTTGGCAGTCGACGGATAATCGATCATTACTGCAATGCAGGAAGTGCATCACAGGGGTGCAAAAAGAAACTCAAGTGGCTGCTCACCGACGGCGGCGATAAACGAAAATACTATTGTTGCAATACCATAAATGACCTTCCCAGGTATCTTCAGCATTCTCCGGTTGAATCACAGCGGAAACGTACGAAAATCCACGACCACGCTTGGAGACCACCAACGCCATTCATGTTGTCCAAGGCAAATGATAGAAATCCAGAGAACGCGCCTGAGGTTGCAGCTAAGTATTTTAGCGACGTAAAATGGGGCGGCGGTATTACCGGCTAAACCAGCTGCACCAGCAAACAGAGCAACACGATACTGGAGCTTATACCTTGGATACCACATTGTGAGGCTGTGATTTGACATTAACACTATAATAAAGAAAGGACGGAGATGCACTCGCTAGTACACGGCGCAAGGATAGAGTCCGGCTTCTGCAGCGCCGAGACATACACGCACACCTACCAATTGCGGATATCTGCGAGTCAATTAGCGCCAGCCCATGCACTGACATTGTACTCACGTCTTCACGAAACCCATGAACATCCTTCAAACAAACTGCCAGGTGAGTAAGAAGCGCTTTGGGAGCGAGAGTGTGTTACATGACGAGGCCCCACACGCCCTGATATTGGAATAAGCTCCATACATGCGGCTAATATCGACGCACTCACCATGATCCCTGGCAACCACCTTGTATCCGCGTTAGATGATGAAGATGAGTATGTCATACGCTTGCCTGGACGGTCGTATAACTTGCATTGCTAGACTTTGACGGAAGATGTGTTTGTGTGAGAGGAAAAGGATGGAAATGTAAGACTCACGTTGCTGGGAGCTCAAAAAGACAATAAGGCTGAACGACACTGTCATGAATGGATGAATTTATGAATGAGGAGTTATTTACTATGAAGAACATCGTCTGTAACACATCCGTTAGCCATCCACTTGATAGCGTCAGATGTCGGACTGACCAAGGCCATGTTATACTTGTTTCCAGTAAGATCCAACTGCGTCGTCATTCCCTCAATTTTGGCGTTACCTATCAGGACACCAAGTGATCATTGAGGATTGAATCAGATACTGTAGGTCCGGGTTTGTTCGCACCAATAGCGCCTGCATGTCATGCATGAAGACCGTGAATGTCTCGACAATATAGGCCACACACCCCGGTCCGTGAAGGAAAACAAATACATCACAGCTATAACTGGGATGACCCGCCGGTCGATTTTGCGCCAGACCTTGGTCTCTTGTTGTGGTGTAAGGGTAACAGGGACACTGGCAGTGCGTTCGACCCGTTCTTCCATATCGAAGGTGTCCAGTGACTCGAGTTTGTCTTGAGGAGGATTATCTGACGCTGTCTTTAATGCTGACGACATGGCGTTAGTCCAGAGGTTTCACAGAAGTGGGAAGGTCTCAATTGCTGAAACCACATTCGTCCGAGTTAGCCTGAAGCTTTAAGTTGTTAAGTCCGGGTTTGATGGGATCGTATAGTTCTTGCTATGTAGTAAGTGAACGAAATTTCATCGCAGACAAATAACATCAACGTACTTAGGATCAGGAGCCGGGTTTTGGTCAAATAGAGTGGCATGGTTCTACTAGTGCCGCAGAGCCTGAATGCCAGATATCGCACATTCCATTCACTTGCGCCAGTGCCAGGACCAAAGAGTGTGAGACAGTAAAATCTACATTACGTATTTGTATATGTTGTCGATGGATAAGATAGCGTCAATGATCCCGTGTTCAATGTTCATCTTGCCTCCTCCGGATTGATCGATCCACCACTTCACAATCGTGGGGATCTGTTGCAATAATTATGGCCATGCGGACCAGTACTGTATATTCTATTTCCGGCAGCTACGGAAAAACATATCCTAGTCTGGTGGCCAGATCTGATCTGTCTATAAAGCAAGCTGTCGAATAGATGGTGGTCGGAGTTTGCTAAAGCCCAGATCTGGAGATTATGTAACAGCAGCCTCCGTCGTCACGTGTATTAGCCACGATAACTTGAAGTGGTCGTGTTCGTTCCCTTCCGTCGAATTATCCAAACAAGTTTAATCTTGGTCCTTGTACCCGTGGATTCCGATGAAGAAATAAGTCATGAGGGAGATCAGCACGTTCATTGGGACCATCGTCGCTCGAAGTGCCCCAAGCACAGGCCAGATCTTGAAAACTGCTGCGGCCAGACGGAACGTGTTGTCGTGCCCACCCCGTGAAAGAACGCTCTCAAAGTAGCCCTACTTTACCGCACACACTGAAACTTTCTTTGACAAGCGGGATTTCGTTACGTCAAACTATTGAATCCTTATACAAGGTTGGCCCCTGCATATCCCTCACAACACTGTTGAAAAATTCGCGACACAACGCCAGCACTTGCAGTGATCACACTATCGCGTTGCTGTAACGTAGCGAGGGGGGCTTGAAGCTGGAAAGTCCATGGAACGACAAATCCTCGAGTGTGAATCCAAAGTATCACACACGCTCAGAGTGCGTCGACCTCCTCGTTGTCTCGGATAGCGTCGCCAGAGATTCAGTAGGCAATTGGTCATTAATCACATAAGGTGATCAGGCAGTTTAATTAAACAAGTCCAGTGCAATCGGCTGAAAGTCAGGTGAATGTAATCTATAGTAAACTCCCACGAGTTGTACCAGATGTTCTATCGACAATGACAGCTTGTTTTCATAGAGTAGACGCCGGACGGATCTGGTCACACTGGACTATCTGTTACCCACCAGTGCATCATTAATATTTATTATTTATCAACGCAAGCCACTCGCAGAGTCCCCCTTGGGACTGGCAGGAATCCCGGCACAGTGGTTGGAGTCCAAGGCCATAGGTAGTCTTTGTCTTGTGTAGCCGGAGCTGAGAGCGCATTCCGTCTTTCCATCCACATCCTTACTCTGTCGAGGGGTCATCTGCCTTTCCCCATAGGAGGCGGTTGACCCGACCCCGGAAAGACCCGTTGAACCAGAGCAGACGTTCACTAGCACAAAGCACTACAAGCAGCGACTTGTCATTCAAGTTGCATACCCAGAGGTTCGAGCCGAGTTCAAACTTGTGATTCGACTCTGAAGCCTGAGGTGACAATGTACAGGTATGAAGTACATGCAAATGCCCCGACCATCTCAAGTTGGTGTCTACGCCATCTGGTCACTTCACGTCTGGAAAGCTTCTGCGTAGCGCGGCAGCCTCACACATCATTACGCTGCAAAGTCGGATCGATCGCATGTATTGGGAGCTACTAAGTACTAACGCAGGCCAGTGTTTTTCGTAAGGATATGTTGTACGTGTCGTTCATCTCAACTGGACCACAGGCAATACAATGCTCAGATCGTATATCTGAAACTTAGTGCCCTATCACCTACGCGCCTGCCCCCTCCTCCCTCCTCAAGTCTCCCTTCTGTCCCCTTTGTTGCTGCAGAAGTTCCTCGCGATCTCTCGCAGCATTGATGCGTTTGTAAGCAACGGCTGTCACCAGGATGGCTGCCAGTCCTGTGCCTATGAATATGATCTCCAAGCCGACTAGTAAAGGTTATCATGCTTGAGACGCAAAAAGAAAATGATCGTCTTTAAGACCTACTTCCATAGATATACCGGGGCGCATCTTGACTCCGGAAGATATTCGATGCAATCGCTCCGCCCACGCTGCCCGAAGTCATTTGCAGAGCCATTCCGGCAGGGCGCTTGTATTTTCCTCTAAGGTTATTGGCCAACCTGTGATCATCCGCGTCATCGCCAGATCAGCCTCCTGCTCGAGGGCATATGCACTGATGCATTCCAACATGAACACGACTTACCAACTTACGGCTCCAGTACCCGCGGCGCTCCCCACCAGGCACAAGCATAACCCAAAATATTTGACGCCGGACGGGGCATCGGAGATGTTGATGATAAAGCCCACCAGAGCAATCGACTGTGCAGCGAAGATGAAAGGCGAGCGAAGGTGGAGCTTGTCCGAGAAGTGCGAGAACATGAGAAGTACCATGACTCACTAGGACGTTAGGTTCCTTTCAGAACGAAGCATGGGTTGTCACTCACCAGTTAGCACGTAAGGAGGAATAGTGAGCAGCTGACTGATGGATGGACTGTATCCGAAACTGTTAGAGGTCAGTCGAGAGCGGTGCCACACGTAGCTGGAGACATAACTCGTTGATGATTGTCCTGTCGAAAAGTCGGTTAGACGATGTCGACCACGAGATTCAGAAATACTTACGGCAAGAAGTACACGAGCGCATATCCTGAAATCTAATTAACACGGGCATTTCAACACTTTCAAGGTAATTACCAGGCGCCGAGATCGAAAAATACACGACAGATAATGCCCAGACCTGCGTGGCGCTGCTCAGTTGACCCTTATCTGCACGACAAGAACACGTCATACCTGCCAGTCGGTGATACCGGCCCAAACCTGTTTTGCAACACCGTGATGGTCCTCACCAATTACAACATCACGCGCTGTGCACAAAGGTCGTTACTGGCGAAGGTAACAACGGCGTTATATGGAGGTCCTACCCTGTGCTTCGACGACGAATGATCGTTCGTCTTCCGTGAGGAACTTGGCAGTCAACGGATAATCGATCATGACTTCAATGCAGGAAGTGTGTCACAGGGGTGCAAAAACCAATCCCAAGGCATTGCTCACCAAACGGCGGCGATAAATGCAAATACTATTGTTGCAATACCATAAATGATCTTCACGAGATCTTCAGCATTCTCCGGTTGGACTCACAGCGGAAACGTACGAAAATCCACGACCACGCTTGGAGACCACCAACACCATTCATGTTGTCCAAGGCAAATGATAGAAACCCAGAGAATGCCCCTTATTTTTCAGATAAGTGTTCTGGCGACGTAAAATGGGGCGTCGGTATTACCAGCTATACCAGCTGCACCAGCAAACAGGGCAATACGGTACTGGAGCTTATACCTTGGATACCACATTGTGAGGCTGTGATTTGACGTTAACACTATAAAAGAACGAACGGAGATGCACTCGCTAGTACACAACGCCAGGATAGAGTCCAGCTTCTGCAGCGCCGAGACATACACGCACACCTATTAATTGCGGATATCTGACGAGTCAATTAGCGCGAGTCCATACATTTAAGTTGTACTCACGTCTTCACGAAACCCATGAGCGTCCTTCAAACAAAACTGGTGAGTAAGAAGCGCTTCAGGAGTACGATAGAGTGAGAGTGTGTTACAAGACAATGCCCCACACGGCCTGACATTGGAATAAGCTCCACACACTCGACTAAGATCAAGGATGTACTCGACCATGATCCCTGGCAACCATCTTGTATCCGCGTCAGATAGATGAAGATGAGGTGTGTCATACGCTTGCCTGGACTGGTCGTATAACTTGAATTGCTAGACTTTGATGGAAGATGATTTTATGTGAGACGAAAAGGACGGAATAGCAAGACTCACGTTGCTGGGACCTCCAAAAGACAATAAGGCTGAACGACATCGCTCGTGAACGAATGAGAGTTATGAATGAGGGGTTATTTACTATGAAGAACATCGTCTGGAAACGCATTCGTCAGCCATCCACATGACAGCGTCAGATGGCTGAACTGACCAAGGCCATGTTATACCTGTTTCCGATGTAGATCCAACTGCGTCGTCATTCCCTCAATTTTGGCGTTACCTATAAGGAACCAAGGTGCATCATTGAGGATGAGGTCAGATAGATCCAGGATTGTTCGCACCAATAGCGCCTGCATGTCGATGCATGAAGAGCGTGAAAGTCTCGACAGTACAGGAAACACACCCCGGTCCGTGAGGGCAAACAAGTACATTACGGCTATAATTGGGATGACCCGCCAGTCGATTTTGCGCCAGATCTTAGTCTCTTGTTGTGGTGTAACGGTAATAGGGACAGGGTGTTCGACCTGTTCTGCCTACTGGAGTGTTCGGACTCAAGTTCGTCTTGAGTACCTGCTACTGTCTTCAATGTTGGTGACATGGCGTTCGTCCAGAGGTTTCACAAGCAGAGGTCTAAGGTCTCACTGGCTAAGACCACATTCATCCAAGTTAGCCTGAGCCTTTAAGTCTGTCAAGTCCGGGTTGAGGGGATCCTATAATGCTGGCTATCTAAGCGCCAGACTTTCATTGCGGATAATCAGAAGCTGGGTTCGACAATACGTTCTAGCACCGTTGTCATCACTGGTGATTGCCAAAGAAAGAATTGTCACACCAGCCCATCGGTAAGCACATCAGAGGTGCTACCCTTTTCGTGGTGCAGGTGCCTTAAATTGCGTTAACGAGACTACGCCGCCCGCCGGCGGATCATAGACTGTCAACAGTGCGACACGTCGCATCAGGGTGGTCATGTTGCCTGGAATGACGCCGCGTGGTACGGTCTGCCACTGGTACATAAAATTTGCGGATGTGCTCGACCCTTGCCCAGGTCACAAATTGCATTATCTTGCATTATCTGTGGTGAGTCACCTCGATGGCCTTGAGGAACAAAAGTCCTGGGATCGACACACAACTCCGAGTTGTAAGTCCCTCGAAGGAGAGTGACGGCGCTTCTCGGAACAGACAAGACCACACCATACTTGCCAGTTTTAAGTGAGTGTTCTGGTGATGGAAAATGGTGGGTCGGCATTATCCGCCCGCCCGCTCTCCCAGTAAACACAGTGGCACGGTACCGTCGCCTGTACTTGGGATACCACGACATAATGCTGTGATACGGGGTAAACAGTGTAAAACATGGAACGGAGAGATGCACTCACTAATATGCGACGCCGGAATCGGGCCCAGCTTCTGCAACACCAAGATATACACGCACACCTACCAGTTGCGCATAGCTGCAAGACGATTGACGCGAGTAAATACACCGACATTGTACTCATGTCTTCACAAAAACCGTGAGCACCCTCCAAGCAGAGTAGCGAGTAAAGAAAGGCTCCAGAATCACCATGGCTGGCAGAGTCCTACATGACAGGCCCCACACGACCTGACATTGGAGTAAGTTCTGACTTCGACTACTATCAAGGGTATGTACGCTCACCATGATCGTTGGCAGACATCTGGTATCTAGGCTGGTCGACGAAGACGAGGCAACTATGCTTTAACTCACCTCATAAGTCATGAAGAATTTGGTGGGGAATGGAGTGGCTTTATTGCAGGACGTGTCGTTGTGTCTGGAGCCCCAGTCCTGGACTCCTGGTCACGGTGTACATGTGTTTGCATTTGTGTAGTCAGCAAGCAAATTGCATGCTTTTTGGTTGGTGCGAAATCGCATACCTGATCGTGATCAGATTTTTGTACTCAAAACTTACGCACTCATGATCCAATATGGCCTTATGCATAATGAGCAAGTGTACTGTACTCAAGTACTCACGGTGGGCGTGCTCATCATCCTCACCCCAATACCACTGCTCCTTGTTTTCCTGGCTTTCAGTCTAAACTCCCAACACTCAACAATCTGGATTCTACATCACCCAACCTCCAAAAATACCTCGAGATGCAAGTGGCCCGCCATTCGCTGCTAACTCAACTTAATCACCGATATACACAGACTGAGGACGAGACCTCGTTACCCACGTTCACCCAAACACTGATTCACGTCGTCCTCGATACCCTGAAGTAGAGCTCGTTCATCCTGTGGCCGTTAATTGTTAACGTTGATAACACCAGTTTAAACGTTCACTCTGAGTCGGTGCATCCCCATTCAATGCGCAGGGGACGTGCTGTGGGCGCTTGGGCTCATTTGTCATTGCAGCTGCGACACAGGATGGATCAGTTGATTTCTGCGTGGAGATCCTCTCTCCTTGCGAGCTGTCACGCTGACGAATTTCCGATGGCTCGTGTCCTCTCCTCTTATTCCAGAAGGTTATGTGATGCGTGTTATTTACCTTCAGCAGGGCAACGGGAAAGACTCAAATAGTATACCTGAAACTCAACTCTCGATCACCTATGCGCTTGCCTCCCCCTTCCTCCTTGTGCTGGTTGTCCTCTCCCTGTTGTTGCAGCAGAAGTTCCTCGCGATCTCTCGCAGCGTTGATACGCTTGTAAGCAAAGACAGTGATCGGGATGCCGATGAGCCCTACGCTTATGAATATAATCTCCAAGAGAACTAAAAATGTTGCTTAGTTTAAGATCTGGAACCCAAAGAAAAGCCGCCTTGAAGACTTACCTCCATGAATATACCGGGGTGCATCCTGAGACCGGAAGATGGTGGACGCGATCGCTCCGCTCATGTTACCTATGGTGAGTTGGATTGCCATGGCGGTAGCGCGCTTGTACGGAGCTCTGACGTTATTTGCCAACCTGTCGTCCATCAGGTTGTTGAATTAGCGTCTAGCTTGAGGGTACATGTATGCATGGGTTAAAAGACAGAACAAAACTAACCAACTTATAGCTCCAGTACCTGAGGAGAACCCCACGAGGCACAATAACAGCCCGAAATATTTAACGCCAAATGGGACATTCGGAAGTATTGATGATAAACCCCACAAGACTGACGAGCTGTCCAGCAAATATGAACGGCGAGCGGAGCTGAGTCTTGTCCGAATAGTGCGCGAGCACCACAACGGCGGCAGCTCATCGGGACGTCAGGTTTCGTTCACCAAAGAACTGCATTTCCCACTCACTGGAGAGCACGTAAAGAGGGATGGTCAGTACCTGACTGATAGCTGCACTGTATCCGAAACTGCTCGGGGTCAGTCACAAGCGTCGCGGTGCAGAACTTCGGACATTACCCGTCGATGATGGTACTGTTGAGCAGGTGGTTAGATGATGTTGAAAAGGATGTTTAACATTACTTACGGTAAGAAGTACGAGAGTGCGTATGCTGAAACCCAATCAACACCTCCGTTTCAACGCGTTGAAGGTACTTACAAGGTGACGCCATGGTGAAGACAATAGTGGATAATGCCCAGACCTGCGTAGAAGTGCTCAGTTCGTTCGTGATCGGTACAGCAAAGACCACGTCATACCTGCCAGTCGGTGAAAGCGGCCCAAACTTGTTGTACAGCTGTATGTCCGTTATCCTGTGGGGCGCCACTCCCTGCACAGACGAATCACCATTCCTTTAGAGAGGGTGACAATGATGGCATATTGAACTCCTACCAATTTGCTCGATGACGATTAATCGTTCTCCCTCCGTCAGGAACTTTGCAGTAGATGGAAAATCGGCCATGACTTCCGTGTATGGGAATAAGGTCAAATGGGTGCAAACGCAAAGGAAGAGCGTTGCTCACGGAAAGCTGCAATTATTCCAGCTAGTACTGTTCCAATACCGTCGAAAATCTTCACAGAATATTCAACATTCTGCGGATGGATCGCAGTGGGGACTTACGAAAATCCAAGACCATGTTTCGAGACCACCAACACCATTCATATGTGTAATTGCATATCCTAGAAATCCCGCGAACGCGCCTGAATTTTCAGATAAGTATCCCAGCAACAGCCCATGGTGTGTCGGTATTACCAGCTAAACTCGCTGTCCCAGTAAACAGAGCCATGCGGTATTGGAGCTTGTACTTGGGATACCAGGAGGAGAGGCTGTTATAAGAAGTTAAAGATCAAAACATAGGCCGATGGTGCACTGACTAGTATACGACGCCAGGATATAGCCCAGCTTCTGCAGCGCCGAGACATACACGCATAGCTAGTAGTTGGTGATACCTGCGAGACGATTAGCGTCGGCCAATGCGCTGACGTCGTGCTCACGTTTTCACGAAACCCATGACCAACCTTAAAAAGAGACAGGTGAATAAGGCAGGGGTGTGGATTACGATGGATGAGAGTCTTACATGAGAAGGCCCCATACGATCTGATATTGTAATGATTTCTACGCTCGACCAATGTCACGGAACACACTCACCAAGAGCCCTGGAAGCCATCTTGTATCTAGGTTAGATGATGAAAACGAGGCATGTCATACGCTTGCCTGGACGGTCGTACCACTTGGATCACGAGACTATACGGAACATAGGTCGATATAAAACGAAAAGGATGGATTAGAGCGGAAGGCTCACTTTGCTGGGACCTCAAAAAAACAAAAAGGCTAAACGACGGGCTCGTGAATGAAGCGAAAGATCTGAACCATGCCGAGGAGCGACTTACTACGAAGTACATTGACTGCCAGTGTAAACACATCCATCCCAGTCAGCATCCACCTGACAGCTCAAATATCAGACTAACCAAGACAGTGTTAAATTGAGTTCCAGTTAGATTCAACTGCGTCATCAACCCATCAATTGCCGCCAAACCTACAAGGGCATTCAGTGGATTTCAAGATAAATGTGTGTTTGTGCGCACCAATAGCCGCTGCAGGTCAGCAACGATTGAGCAGTTGTGAAGACCTGGGCAGCATTGGATACACACCCCGGTCCGTGAAGGAAAACAAGAACATAAAAGTAATGATTGGGATAACACTCAGGTCGATTTTGCGCCAGAGCTTTGTCTCTTGTTCTGCTGTAAGGGTAGGAGCAATAGTACGCTCGAGCTGGTCTGCAGTGCTGTATCCAGACTCAACTTCGCCTCCAGGAATATCTGATGGTGTCAATGCTAACGACATTGCGCTCGTTCAGAGGTTTTACAGAAGCGTGAAAGGCCCAATGGATAAGTCACACTCCTCCGAGTTAACCTGAGCATTTAAGTCCGTTAAGTCTGGCTTGACAGGATCTATAATGTCATCGTTAAGCGACGCTGCGGAAGTTGCTGGCAGACTGTATTGTCGCTAGGTGTAACCCGTCATATGCGTACACCTTGACTAGTTCATTTCCAATTCACGATCACGACGAAACTCCCGGTATATTGGGATGTGGTTACCGGCGGGGTGGGTAACGTTGCGATAGGACCATCGAACTATGCCTCGTGACAGCACTAGACAGGAACACCTCTAATGAGTATGCCTTAAACTCACAGTGACAAATCAAAAGAATTCGATGTGGTAACAACTTGTCGGCATCGGTGAAAGCTTGAAGCACATCGGAGGTGCTACCCTTTTCGTAGTGTCTCGACTTCGATGATTTGCGTTGACGAGATACCTGATCGTGACGCTGCTCACGTCAAGGATCGATGCTGGACCGTTAACACTGCAAGCATGTTGCATACATCAATGGTGACCCACGTCACTCGGAGCGCTGTACAGAATCACCAGGATGCTGGGGATGAATCATAGAGGGACCTACGAAAATCCAAGAGCATCCTTCGAGACTACCGTCGCCGTTCATAAAATTGACGGTAAGTGCTAGAAGCGGTCTGCAGGTAAGCATCCCCACAACAGACAATGGCGTCTCGACATTACCCAGCCAAAGTAGCTGTCCCAGTAGACAGAACATACCTTCTACTACTGATGTGCATGTATGCTCGTAACTGCACGGCGTGTGAATACCATCATTTGATCCTCGGGCTAGAGATCTTCTGGTCTTTGTGAGTTATCACTCTGACACACTTCGGATATTTATGCCCTATGTCTGGCAGGACAACGAGGGGTTCTTACATTGTGTACCTGAAACTCGGTGCGTGGTCACCCATTGGCTCCGAGTCGGCCCCTACCTCCTTTGGCTCTGGCCCAGTCCTCTCCCTCTTCTGTCATTCGATAAGTCCCTTGCGGTTTCTCCGAGAGTTGATGCGTTTGCAAGGCAAGGACTACGACCGGGAGCGCTATTAGACCTATGCTGATGATTATGATCCCCGAGCCATCTAAGAGACCGCAATCTTAGAATAAGAACACGGAAGAAAATGGTCGCCATAGAGACTTACGATCAAGGATATACCGTGTGCAAAGTGTCAGAAGGGTGACAGCTGGTCAGGACGTTTAGACTTCCTTCAGAAAAAGGGCTCGGTTATGCACTCACCGGACGAGCAGATAAAGAGGAAATAGTGAGCTGACTGATTGATGTACTGCATCCTAAACTGTTGGAGATCAGATCAACAATAGTACAGTCGTCGGTGCACGACTTTAGACAGTACTTGTTGATGACGGTCTTGTCGAACAGTTGGTCAGACGGTGTTCAGCACGGCATTCAACGATCCTCACGGCAAGAAGTACGTGATCCCATACATTAAGGTGTACAATACTGGGCACTCGGGACTTTAAGGTACTTACTTACCAGGCACGGGGATCGAAAGTTAAGTGACAGATAATGCCCAGGCCTGTGTAGGAGTGTTGAGTTTATCGTTCCTCGCTACAGGAAAGGAAGCGTCATACCCGTAAGTCGGTGCACGTTCCTCGCACTGTGCGGTTTCACGGTCTATACAAATGGGTCATCATTAGTGAAGGTAACCAAGCTGCGAGACTATTCAAGGTCCTACCCGGTCCCGTCTGCCGATGTTGAATGATCGGCTCTTCAGCCGTCAGGAACTTCATTCTGAGCACATAATCGACCGTGTCTTGATGGCACCGGTTGGGCCATAGATGTGCAAATTCAAATACAAAACGGCGCTCACTGGAATGGGCGATAACCCGGCTAGTACTGTTGTAAGACCTTGCAAAAGCTGTACGGGATCTTCAGGATTCTGTAGACGAATAGACAGAGAACCTACAAAAGCCCAAGACCATCCTTCAAAGCATCAACATCATTGACAATCATTAATGCTAAATGCTAGAGGTGCAGAGAACATGTCTGAGTGAGTAAGCAGGTAGGCATTCCGGTAACAGTCCCGGCGTTCCAGCCAAAGTCACTGCCCCAGAAAGCAACGGTACTGGTACATGGACTTGGGAAACCATGGTGCGAGGCTGTGAGGTGAGGTAGTGTTAGAACAAAGATGCACTCGCTAGCACTCAACTCTAGGGCAGGGTCCAGGTGCTAAAGGGCCGGGTCATTACGCACTGCTATTTGGGGGACAGCTGCAGGCGGTTGGCGCGGGTCAACGCGGTGATGCTGGACAAATGCATCACCTGAGTCACTGATCCGGGTTCCATGACCGTATGTTGCCACCATCCCGATATTAAGACTACAAGTCATAAGTCAAGTCGACTTCATAGTGGCACAAACCGACTAGTCAGGGAAAATCGCAAACACAACTGTGATGCCAACTATGAAAGGGGGCTGTATTTCCGGAGGTCGGGTACTCGACATGTAGTTGGAGTCGTTTTGTGTTCAACGCCTGGTGCACCCGAGTCACACATCAAAGAGTAAGTAGTTTATCCGATGAAATTTACATGCTGTAAATTCTGTAAAGGGTTTCACACGAAGAATCCCGAGATCGCGTTGGCTACCAAAAGAGGCAAATTCGTCAATGAGTGAAGTCGTGCGCATGCATCGTTCTCGACAATGAGCGAAATAATTTAGGGTATAATTTAAATGAGGTGTGCCGACAGACACCGGGTATCTGTGGTCCAAGTATGAAAAAAATATATGTCTGCATAGAATGTAAGGAAGGATAACAAGCAAAGACACAAAATCATGTCGAGCTCAGAGTATGTGTGAGACGACGGGCGCATGGGATTGACGGCGGGGAAGTCGGGCAAAGGGTATTTTCACAATTTCTTATGGTTGACGGATTCCAAAATAGGGCGACTGATGTCGATGGTATTGAGGGATTAAAAGTCCTCTCGGATCGACATACAACTCCGAGCTATGAATCTCTCGAATCTGGGGGACTACCCTTCCGTTCCTTGCGAGCTGAGGCCTGTGTTTTCCGAAAGGCTATGTTGTACACATCGTTTACCTCAACAGACCACAGGCAATACAATATTCAGATCGTATATCTGAAACTCAGTGCCCGATCACCTATGCGCTTGCCTCCTCCTCCCTCCTTAATCTCCCCCTTCTCTCCACCTTGTTGCTGCAGAAGTTCCTCGTGATCTCTCGCAGCATTGATGCGTCTGTAAGTAACGGCTGTCACCAGGATGGCTACCAGCCCTGTGCCTATGAATATGATCTCTAAGCCGACTAGTGAAGGTTAGCGTGCTTGAGACGTGAGAAGAAATGATCGCCTTCGAGACCTACTTCCAAAGATATATCGGGGCGCATCTCGACTCCGGAAGATGTTCGATGCAATCGCACCACCCACGCCGCCCGAAGTCACTTGCAGCGCCATTCCGGCAGAGCGCTTGCATTTTCCTCTGAGGTTATTGGCCAACCTGTGATCATCAGCGGCATCATCAGATTAGCCTTCTGCTCGCGGGATATGCACTGATGCATTCAAAGATGGATATGACTTACCAACTCACAACCCCAATACCTGCGGAGCTCCCTACCAGGCACAAGCACAGTCCAAAATATTTGACGCTGGACGGGGCATCTGAGATATTGATGATAAATCCCACTAGGCTGATCGACTGTCCAGCGAAGATGAACGGTGAGCGGAGGTGGAGCTTGTCCGAGAAGTGCGCGAACATGAGAAGTCCGACAACTTACTAGGACGTTAGGTTTCATTCAGAAGAAGACACGGGTAGTCACTCACCAGCTAGCAGGTAAGGAGGAATAGTGAGCAGCTGAGTGATGGATGGACTATATCCGAAACTGTTGGAGGTCAGTCGAGAGCAGGGCCATACACAGCTGGAGACATAACTCGTTGATGATTGTCCTATCCCAAAGTTAGTTATATGATGTCGAACACGAGACTCATAAATACTTACGGTAAGAAGTACACGAGCGCATATCCTGAAAATCCAATTAACACCAGCATTTTGATGCTTTGAAGGTAATTACCAGGCGCCGCGATAGAAAAATACACGACAGATAATGCCCATACCTGCGTGACGTTGCTCAACTTCCTTCGCAGCACAAATAATAACACGTCGTACCTGCCAGTCGGTGATACCAGCCCAAACCTGTTTTGCAACACCATGAAGATCCTCACCAATTACAGCATCACGCGCTGTGCACACAGGTCGTTACTGATGAAGGTAACAACGGTGTTACATCGAGGTCCTACCTTGTGTTTCGATGACAAATGATCGTTCGTCATCCGTGAGGAACTTGGCAGTCGACGGATAATCGACCATTACTTCAATGCAGGAAGTGCGTCACAGGGGTGCAAAAACGAACCCAAGACACTGCTCACCGAAGGCGGCGATAAATGCAAATACTATTGTTGCAATACCATAAATGATCTTCACGGGATCTTCAGCATTCTCCAGCTAAATCACAGCAGACACGTACGAAAATCCAAGACCACGCTTGGAGACCACGAACACCATTCATGGAGTCCATGGCAAATGATAGAAATCCAGAGAATGCCCCTGAGTTTTCAGCTCAGTGTTCTAGCGGCGTAAAATGGGACGTCGGTATTACCAGCTAAACCGGCTGCGCCAGCAAACAGAGCAATACGGTATTGGAGCTTAAACCTTGGATACCACATTGTGAGGCTGTGATTTGACGTTAACACTACAAAAGAAAGAATAGAGATGCACTCGCTAGTACACGAGACAGGGATAGAGTCCAGCTTCTGCAGCGCCGAGACATACACGCACACCTATTAATTCGGATATCTGCGAGTCGATTAGCGCGAGTCTATACATTGACGTCGTACTCACGTCTTGACGAAACCCGTGAGCATCCTTCAAACCAACCGATGAGTAAGAAGTGCTTCGGGATTGCGATGGATGAGTGTGTGTTACATGACAATGCCCCACATGAGCTGACATTGGAATAAGTTCCATAACCTCGACTAAGATCAAGGACGCACTCACCATAATCCCTGGCAACCACCTTTAATCTGGGTTAGATGATGATGATGAGGTAGGTTATACACTTGCCTGGACGGTCGTATAACTTGAATTGGTAGACTTTGACGGAAGATGTGTTTGTGTGAGACGCAAAGGATGGAAATGTAAGACTCACGTTGCTGGGAGCTCAAAAACACAGTAAGGCTGAACGATATGCCCGTGAATGAATGAAAGTTGTGAATGAGAAATTATTTACTATGAAGAACATCGTCTGTAGATACATTCGTCAGCCACACATGACAGCGGCAGATGTTGGACTGACCAAGGCCATGTTATACCTGTTCCCAGTGAGATCCAACTGCGTCGTCATTCCCTCAATTTTGGCGTTACCTATAGGGACATCAAGTGATCATTGAGGATAGAATTAGATAGATCCAGGTTTGTTTCGCACCAATCGCGCCTGCACGCCATGTATGAAGAACGTTGAAGTCTCGGGAGTATAGGACACACACCCCGGTCCGTGAAGGAAAACAAAAACATTACGGCTATAGTTGGGATGATCCGCCAGTCGATCTTGCGCCAGAGCTTGGTCTCTTGTTCTTGTGTAAGGGCAGGAGGGACAGTGCGTTCGAGCGGTTCTTCCCTATCGCAGTGTGCAGACTCAAGTTCGTCTTGAGGAGGAGCACCTGCTACTGTCTCCAATGTTGGTGACATGGCGTTCGTCCGCAGGATCCAGAGATCTCGAGACGTAGCATGTCTCAATACCTCTTTCGAGTCTGGTTTTTATGTCTGGCTTGCTAGCATCCGGGAACGGTCCAGGCCTCTGGAGGTTTATCGCAGGTAACTAGGTGTAAAATCACGGTACCTTAGTACTTCAGAACTTCACGTCCATACAAGTAGTGTATGCTGAGGTAAAGTGCGGTGCAGCTAAACATAAATCTCCTCACGAGTCACGATTTGAAGCCAGGCATCCGAGTCGGCGCAAATCGCGTCCGGAGTTCCGAGTCCTGTCATCGTTATTAGTGATGCATGTGACGAACGAGGGGTCATGCTGGTACATGAGTGAGTAAGTGCATACTGTGTTGGAACTTCATCGGTCGAGGATCAATCGATCATGATTCGCACGAATGCGAACGATGTCACTCGTGAGAATATTATTTACAATAGATATAATATATAAGTTGTACCTCCCGTTTTCCGCAGCCCAAAGCATACTCCTCGCAACCGTGTTGTAACCGTGTCTACTGCACACCGGCGATCGGAGATGGCACTAGGCCCTTCACTCGAATGTATGTAGTGTCACAAAGAGGTGGCTCAACTCTTTTGGAACCTGGACGATGACGCGACGCGATCGAGCGGTAAGATAATGTCCGTCGGAACACAACAAAACACCAAGCACTCCAGGGATGCTTCCTGAAACATCTCATCGTGGCGATTTCCATTCGTATCCACTCTTCCTGTATGACGGCAACTGTGACGCTTGTGGTCGCTTGAGTTTCTGCGAGATCTTCTGCTTCTTGCGAGCTGTCAATCTGAGGAATTTCCAATGGATAGTATCCATCACACATGTATATGTATCTTCAGCTGGACAGCGGGTAATACTCAGATCGTATATCTGAAACTCAGTGTTCTGTCACCTATCGGCTTGCCTCCTCCCTCCTTGTGCTGGGCCTTCTCTCCCTGTTGTTGCAACAGAAGTTCCTCGCAATCTCTTGCAGCGTTGATACGTTTGTAGGCAATGGCAGAAATCAGGATGGCAACGAGTCCTGTGCCTAGGAATATAATTTCCAAGCTAGCTAGAATGTTGCTTAGCTTAAGACCTGGAACTCAAAGAAAAAGTCGTCTTCATGACTTACCTCCAAAAATATACCGGGGCGCATCCTGAGACCGGAAGATGTTGGACGCAACCACTCCACCCACAGTGCCCACAGTCAATTGCAGCGCCATGCCGGTAGCACGCTTGTACGTTCCTCCGAGGTTGTTTGCCAACCTATCATAAATTAACGTCCAGCTCGAAGGTGCATGCATGCATGCGTTAGATGACGGGACGAAACTAACCAACTTATAACTCCTATACCTCCGGCGCTCCCCGTGATGCACAAGACCAGCCCAAAATATTTAACGCCAGATGGGGCCTCTAAGATATTGATGATAAATCCCACCAGAGTGATGCACTGTCCGGCAAATATGAACGGCGAGCGGAGCCGCGCCTTATCCGAATAGTATGCGAACAACAAGACGGCGGCAGCTCGTAGGACGTCAGAATTCGCTTCCGAAAGAACTCCGTTTTCTCACTCACTGGCGATCAGATACAGAGGAATAGTGAGTATCTGACTGACAGCTGTGCTGTATCCGAGACTGTTCGGGGTCAGTCAAGAGCGACACAGTACAGAACTTGGAACATTACTCGTTGATGATGGTACTGTCGAGCAGTTGGTTAGAAGCTGCTGAGCACGCTGTGCAAGAGTTCTTACGGTAGGAAGTACGAGAGCGCAAATGCTGAGGTTAAATCAACACCTGCATTTCGACATCTTGAAGGCACTTACAAGGTGCCGTGACTGAGAACAGAACAACAGACAATGACCATACCTGCGTAGGAATACTCAGTGCATTCTTTGTCGGTACAGCAAAGACCACACTATACCTGCCAGTCGGTGAAAGCGGCCCAAATTTGTTGCACAGCACCATGCTCGTTATCCTGTGGGATACTACTCTCTGTACAAACAGGTTGCAGTTATAGAAGGTAAAAACGGTGGCATAATGAGGTCCTACCAAGCTTTTCTACGACGAATAATCGTTCTCCCTCGGTCAGGAATTTTGCAGTCGATGGATGATCGACCATGCCTTCCGTGCACGGGAATAGGTCACTGGGTGTCAAGCACAAACGAAAAGTATCGCTCACAGAAAGCTGCGATTATACCGGCTAGGAGTGTTCCAATACCGTCGAAAATCTTCACGGACTCTTCAATATTCTGCGGAAGAATCACAGAGGGAACCTACGAATATCCAAGACCATGTTTCGAGACCCCCAACGCCATTCATACCGCCCATAGCATATCCTAGAAATCCCGCGAATGCCCCTGGGTTTCAGGTAAGCGTCATAGCGACCGAAAATGGTCAGTATTACCAGCTAAACCCGCTGACCCAGCAAATAGAGCGATCCGGAATTGGAGCTTGTACTTGGGATACCACGTTGTGATGCTGTTGGTATGGCGTAAATCGTATAAAAGAAAGAACGGAGATGTACTGACTAGTACGCGATGCCAGGATAGAGTCCAGCTTCTGCAGCGCCGAGACATACACGCACAGCGAGTAGTTGGTGATACCTGCGACATGATTAGTGCCAGTCAATGCATTGACGTTGTGCTCACGTCTTCACGAAAGCCATTAGCATCCTTCAAGCAGAGTGGTGAATGAAGATGGGCTCCGAATTACGATGGACGAGACAATCGTACATGATTAGACCCCATACGAGCTGGCATTGAAGTAAGTTCCACGCTCAACTGAGATCAAGGGGGCACCCACCAAGATCCCTGGAAGCCATCTTCAGGTTGTATCAAAGTTAGATGGTGGAAACGACGTATGTCATGCGCTTGCCTGGACGGCCGTACAACTTGGATCACGATACTTTATGGAACATGCGTCGGTATGAGATGAAGGAGGATGGAACAGAGAGGGAGACTCACTTGGCTGGGACCTCGAAAAATACAATAAGGCTAAATGACACGCTTGTGAGTGAAATGAAAGATCTGAATTATGCTGAGGAGTGACTTGCGATGAAATACATTGACTGTAAACACATCCATGAGAGTCAGTCATCCACATGACGGTGTCAAATGTCAGACTAACCAAGACAATGTTAAATTTGTTTCCAGTGAGATCCAACTGCGTCATCAATCCGTTAATTGCCGCAAAACCTATACAGAAATTCAGTGCATATTGATGATAGATGCATGTTTGCGAGCACCAATAGCGGCTGCGGTCAGGCAATGAATGAGCAGTTGTGAAGCCCCAGGCGGTACAGAATACACACCCCGATCCGTGAAGGCAAATAAGTACATCACACTTATGATCGGGACGACCCGTAGGTCGATTTTTCGCCAGAGCTTGGTTTCTTGTTCTGCTGTAAGGGTGGGGGCGACAGTGCAATTGGGCTTGCCTTCGATGCTGTCTCCGGACTCAAGTTCGCCTCGAGGAGGTGTATCTGACGTTGTCTTCAATGCTGATGACATGGTGTTTGACCAAGGTTATTCCGCTACGAGTTAGCCTGAGCTTTTAAGTCCGTTAAGTGAGCCTTATCACGGTGAAACAGGCAAAGCATGCTTGCCCTCCGGAAGTTCATCGCAGACACCTCTCAGAGACGTACTCTCGGGTTCATTTCCACGTCATAATCGCAATCGTCCAATGGGATTCAGACAAGGAGCACTTCGTGACAGCATATCACGATTCAGGACGTCGCCTCCAGTATTAATACTATGCCTTACACTCAGTTATCAGGCATGAATAATTTGATGTGTGAGCTAGAACTGAGTGGAGACTCGGACATGCTTACAGTTTAAATAAACGGGGACTATCCGTAGTCCCAGTCCTCTTCGAGTCGCAGAGGTCGCCTGCGATCTCTCGTAGATATTCATTGTTCAGTGATCGTCAACTCTTACTACTGAATAGCCATTGGCTGGTCAAGTACTCTCAACTCCTGAAACGCAAAGAGTCCTCACCACTTTATATAAGCCACTGGCAGGGTCCTCCTCGAATCCATCATAATCCGTCATTATGCCATTAACTGACTTGCCACGTGAACAAGTTCGAGCGAAGGTCCGCGCGCGGAGATAGATGACGCCGTACTCGATACATGCTGATCGAGGGTGCAGGGTAGTAGCTGCTGCATTGATTATCCTGTTCGAACGCGCAGTGCCAAAAGAAAACCTGTCAACACTGGTGAATATTTGTATGCTAAGCTTCAAGCACATCGGAGGTGCTACTCTGCAGGTGCCTTGATTTACGTTGATGAGACTTGTAAGTAATCTTGACCGTGACGTCAACCATGGATCGTCGTCAACACTGCGACACGTAGCATACGTCTCGGTGCCACCTAATGGCAAACCACATCGCAGCCACTTGTGGCGTGTGGCTCGAGCGACATACGAATTTGGAATAGTGCCAGTGGTTGCTGCGAGTGGATGGATTTATGTAAGTCTTACACTCGGTGTACATGTACTGAGTCGGTCTGTGTATCCAGTTGTAATAATTTTGTATTCGCCAAGGTGAAGAAGTGTAGGTAAAAATCACGGCATCCTCAAAAATGTCGGATGCTGCGATCCCCGCGATTTCAAGCGGCGTCCGACTCAGCCTGGCCGCATCACGCGTTCATTGCGTCGCTGACCACCAGGACGCATATTCTGTGTGGGGCTCGCTCATCATGTTATCGTTAGATATGAACATGGTTTACACCAATATATCAGTGAGGCAGTGCATTCTTGTTCAATCCTCGGGGCACTTGTTGGAAATTTTCTGTCCAATGCTGTGGATATTTGAGCTTGTTACATACTAGGTCATTGTTCATTCGACGCTAAGAAGGCAAAAAAAAAATGAAACGCCTTGGTTTTCAACGCTGACATGCTTCTGGCTTCTCAGAGTCAAATGCACGTAATGTTGTCTTCGTGGCGCAGTGCTGCGGCAGATTGCCATGCAGATGAAGAGCCTGAGTGGAAGTGAATCCTGAGTCCTGATGGTGACGGTGGTCCGTCAACATTGGGACACGTAACAATCCTCTTGGTTATCGGACATTTGCAATGGACATCCTCTCACACTGGTCACGTCGATGGTATCGAGGAATAGGCTCGAAATTGGCGTCTCCTTGGAACACGACACCATATACATCCCTCAGCGAAGGAGGGTCGAGAGGGTGATGCGCCAGCGATTCATGGCTGAGATGGGTGTCAGGTTCGTTGACTATCTGCGTCGAGATGGTTGACCTGCCAGTGTCACTCTCAGAGACGCACTCAAGAAATGTCATATAAAGCTCACATACAGTGATGAGGTACTAGTTTCCAGAGGACACATACAAAATCGAGGAGTTGAGACGGAGGTGGTGTGAGCATGTCCTCCCAGTTCGTGATACACATGTGACAAGTAGATTTCATATCAGATGGAAAACGAATTCAAAGAGTATACCTGAAACTCAGTGCTCGATCACCTATTGGCTTGGCTCCTCCCTCCTTGGGCTCATCCTTCTCTCCCCTTTGTTGTTGCAGAAGTTCCGCACGATCTCTCGCAGAGTTGATATGTTTGTAAGTAAAGGCTGTGATCACGGTGACTGTAAGACCCATGCTGAGAACGCGATCTCCAACCCAACTAAAAAAGGTTGTCAAGTTTGAGATCGAGGTAGAAAAGGTCATGTTCAAGACCTACTTCCCAAAATATACCGGGGCGCATCTTGACTCCGGAAGATGTTGGATGCAATCGCTCCGCCAACGTTCGCCACCATTATTACTATGGCAATGCCAGTAGCACGCTTGTACTTTCCTCTGAGGTTATTGGCCAACCTGTCATCATCGGTACCATCGTTTGATCAGGCCCCTTCTTGAGGACGTGGGTGCGTACGGAACAGAACTAACCAAGTTATAACTCCAGATGAGGAACCTCCCATGAGGCACAAGAACAGCCCGAAATACTTAACGTTGGATGGGGCATCAGAGATGTTGATGATAAACCCCACCAGAGCAATCGAATGTCCCGCCAAGATGAACGGCGAGCGGAGCCGGATCTTGTCCGAGAAGTGTGCGAATGTTACATGTGTACCAGCTCATCAAGACTTCAGATTTCCTTCCCAAAAGAACTAGCTTTTCACTCACCAGCAAGAAGGTAAGGAGGAACAGTGAGTAGCTGACTGGTGGATGTACTGTATCCAAAACTGTTGGAGGTCAGTTGACAGCGATGTCGTACATATTAACTGCAGACATTACTCGTTGATGATGGTCCTGTCGAGTAGTTGTTAGACGATGCTGGCCATGATGTTCAAAAAGTACTTGCGGTAAAAAGTATGCGAGCCCATAAACTGAGGCCATTCAACAGCGGTCTTGAACGTTATCAGTGTACTTACCAGGCGCCGCAATTGAGAACTGAACGACAGATAATGCCCATACCTGCGTAGGAATGCTAAGTTTGATCCTTTCTAGGTACAGAAAGAGCACGTCGTACCTGCCAGTCGGTGAGAGCGGCTATAATCTGTGGTACAGCACCTTGTTCTTCATCTTGGGTCGCACCACGTCCTGTACATACACGTATGCCGTTAATGAGGTCATGACCGCGTTATATTATAGGCATACCTTGTCTTTCGGTGACAAACGATCGCTCCTCCACCGTCAGGAACCTTGCAGTGGACGGATAATCGACCATGACTTCAGTGCATGGAAGCCTGAATTAGCCGCGGAATTGCAAGCATAACTAAAAGCCGCCACCTACCAAAATATGCAATGAATCGCAACTACTAGTGTTGCAAGGCCATCCAAAATCTGTACGGAATCTTCAGCATCTGCCAACGAATCACGGCAGGAACGTACGAAAATCCAAGACCACGTTTCCAGACCCCCAATACCATTCATAGCGCCCAGGGCATACGCAATAAGTCCAGAGAACGCGCCTTGAGTGTGCAGGTAGCATCCCAGCAACAGAAAATGGGGTCTTGGCGTTACCAGCTAAATGCCCTGCCGCAGCAAAGATAGCAATGCGATACTGGCACTTGTACCTGGGATACCACAACGTGAGGCTGTTGTAAGAGGTTAGCGATGTAAAACATAGAACGTAGATGCACTCACTAGTATGCGACACCGGGATAGAGCCCAGCTTCTGCAGCGCCGAGACATAGACGCGCACCTACTAGTTGGGGGTATCTGCAGGACGATTAGCACGACTCAATGTGATCATGGTGTACCCACGTCTTCACGAAGCCCATTACAGTCCTTGATACATACTGGTTAATAAAACAGCGCTTCGGGAGCATCAAAGCTAAGGGGATCTTACATTATGATACCCCACACAACCTGACGTTGGAGTAAGCTATAAATTCGACTCCGATCAAGGACGCACTCACCATGATTGTTGGAAGCCATCTGGCGTCCCGGTTAGATTATGTGAGAAGGATTGGGATATACTATACTTGCCTGGACGGTCGTATAACTTGGATTACGAGACTTCATGGGACATGCGTCTGTATGAGACAGAAGTATGCAGGAATGAGCACTCACTTTGATGGGAGCTCACAAAGACAATAAGTCTGAACAATACCCCCGTGAATGAAGTGAAAGATCTGGTTGTGAGGTTACTTACTACGAAGAACATTGTCTGTAAATATATATATCAACCATACGCTGGCAGATGATAGCGTCAGATGTCGGACTGACCAAGGCCAAGTTGTATTTGTTTCCAGTGAGATCCAACTGTGTCGTCATTCCCTCGATTTTTGCATTACCTATAAGGACATTAAGTGATAATTGAGGGCTGAATCAGATAGAGAGATCTGTTCGCACCAATAACGCCTGCACATCAGGTATGAATGAGCAGTGTGACAACCTGGGCATCATAGGATACATACTCCGATCCATGAATGAAAAAAATTGCATCGAGGTCACAATAGGGACGAGCTGTAGGTCTATTTTTCGCCAGAGCTTGGCCTCTTGTTCTGCTATAAGGACGAGACTCGGAGCGACAGGGAGTTCCAACTGCTCTTCGGTCGCACACAGGTGGCTCTTTTGCGAGGCGGTTCCGCAGTCAAGTTCATCTTGAGGAATGTCTGACGACGGATGCAATATTGATGACATGGTGTCGTCCAGGTGTTTCACAGAAGAGGAAAGGTCTTATTGTAAGAACATGCTCTTCATCCTGGGCTTTAAATCTGGGCTGTATTGGGGAGCGTCCTCAAGTGCTATCCGGCCAGGTACCCAATACGACAGGAAGTTCACGGAGAGTGAATAGCGTGTATTCGAACAGCGAAGTAGCGGATTGCAACTGAAGCCTTCATGGCGTCTGTGTGATCAGATTCTTCAGAACTTCAGAACTTTACGTCCACATGATTGCAATCATCCAATGGGATACATACATGTAGTACCTGACGGCACTGCAACCTGTGGCCAAGCACGAAGAAACGTAAACAGTTAGTTGCTCCATCTTTGCTGGAATGCTGCTGATTCATTGCTGAAACTCTCAGCTGGACTCCAACCAGATGGATTACGTCATCACAGAGTCGGGACCAAAACCGTCAACGCCCCTGATGGATTCATAACTTCGTCGGCACTTGAACTCATCCTAATATTACTGTAATAGTTTCCCTACATTTCGTGAACGCCGGCCAATGCAATCTATCAAATCAACTACATACTCGAAACTTGAAAGCGTCTCATTCGATTCCCAAGGCGCAGTCGTCAAGATTATGGCATATGTCTTCACCAATTCCACAAGCCGGCGTCCGCCCTCGTGTTGGAAATAGTATCGGCCGAGTGTACGAACGATGTCACTCGTGGGAACTTCTCGTAGAGTATTTAAGTAGATTATCTAGAGTTGTACCGCATCCGTTTGCAAAGGCTCCCGCCGTTCCTCGCAGCCTGGCCAAACGTACCGTTTCGATAACGTGTTTACAACACCTCGGTCGCTGCTTCTGGTGTTGGACCATGAGGCGTCAAATGACCGCTTAGAACTTACGTCTGCAGTCACGGCCGGCGTGCTGTACACCAGACACCGTTTGATGAACTTCTCGCGAGCGTTTATGAGTATATAAATATGTCCTCTTGAGTGTCTTGCGTCGTTGGTTCGATGACTCGGAATGCACTGCCTATAGGAATCTGGGCAAGTGAAGCCGAAGAGATCGAAGGTAAAAGTGACTTTGCCTTGGAACAAAGCAACTCCGAGGACTCTAGGAATCCCTCAAACGAGTGGTCACTGGTCAGGTCGATTGAGTTCTGCGTGAAGGTCTTCTCTCCTTCCGGGCTGTTACTTTGACGCACTGCGGATGAGTAGTAGCCTGGTTTCCATAAAGCTATGTTGTACATGTCATGTATCTTCAGCCAGTTCAGCGAATACTCTGACCCTATACCTGAAAATCAGTGCTCGATCACCAGGTGTATTTGCTCCTCCTTCCTTAAGTTGCTCCTTCTCCCCCCTTTGTTGGTGGAGAAATTCCTCATGATCTCTCGCAGCGTTAATGCGTTTGTAAGTAAAGGCTGTGATCAGGACGTTACCAGCCCTACTCCTATGAATATAGTCTCCAAGGTGACTGAAAAAGGCGTCAAAATCCAGACGTAGAAAGAAAGAGTCGTTTGCAAGACTTTCGTCGTAAAATTACGGGGCGCACCTTGACTTCGGCAGATATTGGCCCGCAGTCATCACTGCGCCCATGTCGGCCAGGGCCATTATACAGCACAATTCCTGCAGCGAGCTTGCACATTCCTCCGATGTTATTGGCAAACCTATCATCACAAGTAGTCGTTATTTGATCAGCCTTTTGCTCGAGGGCGTATGGACACATGCGTTGAAAGGCAGACCTCGCCTAATCAACTTATGTAGATCGGAAGAAGATACAGAGCTACCCACGAGGCACAAGAATAGCACGAAATATCTCACGCTGGATGGGACATCTAAGATATTGACGATAAATCGTACTAGAGCGATCAAGCGTGCAACAAATATAACAAGGAGCTCCGGAGGAGAATAGGCTGCAATCACCCACTGCCAGGTATGATATGGTCTCCTCCGTGGCGAGAAAGGATGAACTCGGCACCTCTACGCAGATATGAGCGTTATCTATCATTCTATTTTCAACCGTGACACGTAGTAAGTACCTTGAAATCATGAAATGGTCGGTGCTGATTAGACCTCAGTCAGTGGGATCGTGTACTTCTTACCGCAAGTGTCTCGGGTCATGAGGGTCAATGACGCCTAACAAACTGCTCGATAGGAGCATCATTAATGAGTGCTGTCTCTCGCCATGGACCGTACCCCTCGCGACTGACCTCCGACAGTTTCGGGTCCAGCACATTCATCTGGTAGTTGCTCACCGTTCCCCCTTCCCTGCTGGCAAGTGAATGGCCAACCTACTTCTTTTGAGAACGAAACTTAAATGTTGCTGAGCTAAATCTGCTTTGTAGTATCGTGCTCCGCATCCGGTGCTAGTCAAACCAACGTACGTCAGAAGGAAAATATGTCGCACAGAAGCTTTCGAATCGTCTTCGCAAAGGTGATCGCGGTCCTCTAACACATCTTGAAACGTAAGCGCAGGCAGGGGAGCGAGAATAAATGCAAGGCGCTGCTCACCGAACGTGGAGATACAACCGACTACTAGTGTTCCAATACTATCAATGGTGTCCGTGTTATCGTCAGCATGCTGACAATCTTGGCTTCTAGTCGTACAATTGGTCGTTCAGTTTGCGAGAGTGAGGTGAAGTGGCTGGGTCTCTTTGAGGTTCTCTGCCAAGAATTTCAAATACCCCTCCCGAAGCTTAGCTCTTCGCTCTGATGCCTTCTGAAGTCAATCGCTGAATCGGAGTAGTGGATGGGAACTTCAGGTAATATGTGATGACCGACAATTTGAACGCCCAGTCGCCATCAACGAGGTCAAAAATTGTCGCAATCGGGAAAGGCAGATGATCAAGTTTGAAGTTGCGCTCCTTGTGGAATGCGGGACTGCTTTCGTGGACCATTTCTGTAGCGTCGGGCTCGCTCGCAAGATCAGTCAGGGATGCCTGGAACTCGATGGAAGGTAGTAGATGGTCTGCTCGAGCTTGCCAAGCTCTTCGTTCCACGTGAAAACAGCACACAGAGCTCCATGTCGTTGCACGACTTCCCCGAGAGCGCCGATATCCGGTCGACATCGAGAGGGGTGCGATGAATTTTCATGTGGTATAGGGTGGCTTGAGCATGAGATACGCGATTGACTGCCTGCTTCGAACAGACCAACAGTTGAACATGGGCGCATAAGCGTTCAGCAGACACGTGGCTGCTACTATGAGTATTAGAAATGATCCGCTTTGAAGGCTGAAGTAAAGAAATGCAGGTAAACATTATGCCATCCTGGAAAATGTCCTCACGATTTCAACCTGGTGTCCGAGTCAGCCTGGACCGCATCACGCCTTAAAGATTCTGCGCAGTAGGGCACCATTTCGTCATAGACTAGGATCGACCTGCATGAGTGATTCCGAGAGAAAGTATATTGTGTGGAGCTTGCTCATCCTGTGACGTTAGTTATGAACATGGGTTACACCAATATACTGTACTATTACGATCGATTCGACAAGGCCTGTGACGTGTGACAACAACGACCAAAAAACTGATTCGACGTCACTGGCTGTGACATGTGACGACAACCGGATTTTCGTCAGAGCAGATTTCGTCAGGCCCAGCTTTACATGCATGGTCGTGGAGACAGACATGGCCAGCTGGCCAGTGACTGACTGACTGGTACTTACAATGTTACTCGCTTTGCAGCCTTCATCAAAAGAAAGCGCAAGGCCAACACGCTGTACACACATAGCTTCTGGCTGGACCACAGTGGTGATTGATCTATATAGACAGTATATAGACACTTTCGAAGTACCATTTACCCATTTTTCTTGTCCCGCCGAGTATATACAGTCTACCTACGATACACACATCCGATTACGCGAGAATGTTTGTTGGTGGTAGACGGGCCCTGTTCAACAGTGCAGGCATCGTTGCACGATCTCGTGCGCGGCAGGCACGAATTTGTTCGGGGGACGGGGTGTGCACCTGCGACTGTGTACGGCGCTGTTTTTGACATGTGTGTGCACGGGGCGATGACGAGGGCCCGTTTGAGTGATGGCGAGAGCTGTGAGATGGCAGGGGTGTGTTGGCGACATCATGATCACTCCTATGGGGGAGGTTTTCTGTGAGTGAGGACAAATCTGCGGTGCTGTCCAAGCGGGCCAGCAATGGGTGTGGACACGTCCATGCTAGCATTTGAGCGCAGTGCTGGGGTGGTATGTCTGTCTGCAACGAGTGGCTGGCGTACAACGGGAGTGGCGACACGTCCGCGCTGGCGTCTGCGTAACGTGGGGGGACCTCCGTCTGGTATGCCATATTGACGTAGGTACATGCGGGTAGTGGGGTGTTCGTGCTGGTGTCGGCGTAACATGGGGTGCCACGTTCATGTGGGTACAGGCAGATAGTGTGTTTGTGCGGGCAGGTAAGGCTGGGGACGCAGGTGCTGGCAGCTATTGACGTGCGTGAGTGCTGCCTAATTGCATCAATACGGGCATATTCGACAATCGACCGTATGACGCGTGACAAAGCGGAGATTTCGTCTTGTCAGAGGGCCGTATGACACGTGACAGACGAATCGATCGTATTAGTACAGTATTATTAGTGAGGCTACGGTAACGCGTGTTGAGAAGACACCTGATTAGGTAAGCAACTGACTAGCTGATTGAATTAAAACTTACATGGTTATCGAGTGTTTATCCCCCAGCGAAGGAGGGTGAGACGCAACAGCGTTCATGTCTGAGGCGGGTGTAAGGTCGATCGGGTGTCTGCCAGTGCGTGCAGATGTTTGACCTGCTGACAGTGTCACTCTCAGAGATGCACTCGAGAAATGTCACATAAAGCTCACATAGCGTGAGGCCCTACTTCATAGAATACACATACAATCGGGGAGTTGGGACGGATAGCGAAAGGTAAACCAGTGTCAAGTGGACTGGGTGGGTATTTACATAGGAGAACGTGCTCCTTATAGTGATTACAGTTCGTGACACGCATGTTACAAGTAGATTTCATGTCAGGTGGAACATATTATTCAAAGAGTATACCTGAAACTCAGTGCTCGATCACCTATTGGTTTGGTTCCCTCCTTGGGCGCCTCCTTCTCTCCCTTTTGTTGTTGCAGCAGTTCCTCACGATCTCTCGCAGAGTTGATATGTATGTAAGTGAAGGCTGTGATCACGGTGACTGTAAGGCCCATGCTGAGGAACGCGATCTCCAACCCAACTAAAAAAGGTTGTCAAGTTTGAGATCGAGGTAGAAAACGTCATATTCGCAACCTACTTCCCAAAATATACCGGGGCGCATCTTGACTCCGGAAGATGTTGGATGCAATCGCTCCGCCAACGTTGGCCACCATTATTACTATGGCAATGCCAGTAGCACGCTTGTACTTCCCTCTGAGGTTATTGGCCAACCTGTCATCATCGGTACCATCGTTTGATTAGGCTCCTTCTTGAGGACGGGGGTGCGTACGGAACAGAACTAACCAAGTTATAACTCCAGATGAGGAACCTCCCATGAGGCACAAGAACAGCCCGAAATATTTAACGTTGGATGGGGCATCAGAGATGTTGATGATAAACCCCACCAGAGCAATCGAATGTCCCGCCAAGATGAACGGCGAGCGGAGCCGGATCTTGTCCGAGAAGTGTGCGAATGTCACATGTGTACCAGCTCATCAAGACTTCAGATTTCCTTCCCAAAAGAACTAGCTTTTCACTCACCAGCAAGAAGGTAAGGAGGAACAGTGAGTAACTGACTGGTGGATGTACTGTATCCAAAACTGTTGAAGGTCAGTCGACAGCGATATCGTACATAGTAACCGCAGACATTACTCGTTGATGATGGTCCTGTCGAGCAGTTGGTTAGACGATGTTGGCCATGATGTTCAAAAATACTTGCGGTAAGAAGTACGCGAGCCCATAAACTGAGGCCATTCAATACCGATCTTGAACGTTATCAGAGTACTTACCAGGCGCCGCGATTGAGAACTGAACAACAGATAATGCCCATACCTGCGTAGGAATGCTAAGTTTGATCTTACAGAAAAGAGCACTTGTCGTACCTGCCAGTCGGTGAGAGCGGCTATAATCTGGGGTACAGCACCTTGCTCCTCATCTGTCGCACCATGTTCTGTACATACACACATGCCGTTAATGAGGTCATGACGGTGTTATATTACAGGCATACCTTGTCTTTCGATGACAAACGATCGCTCCTTCGCCGTCAGGAACCTTGCAGTGGACGGATAATCGACCATGACTTCAGTGCATGGAAGCCTGAATTAGTCGCGGGATTGCAAGCATAACTAAAAGCCGCTGCCTACCAAAATATGCAATGAACGCAACTACTAATGTTGCAAGACCATCCAAAATCTGTACGGAATCTTCAGCATCTGCCAACGAATCACGGCAGGAACGTACGAAAATCCAAGACCATGTTTCCAGACCACCAATGCCATTCATAGCGCCCAGGGCATACGCAATAAGTCCAGAGAACGCGCCTGAGTTTGCAGGTAAGCATCCCAGCAACAGAAAATGGGGTCTTGGCGTTACCAGCTAAATTCCCTGCCGCAGCAAAGATAGCAATGCGATACTGGCACTTGTACCTGGGATACCACAACGTGAGGCTGTTGTAAGAGGTTAGCGATGTAAAACATAGAACGTAGATGCACTCACTAGTATGCGACACCGGGATAGAGCCCAGCTTCTGCAGCGCCGAGACATAGACGCGCACCTACTAGTTGGGGGTATCTGCAGGACGATTAGCACGACTCAATGTGATCATGGTGTACCCACGTCTTCACGAAGCCCATTACAGTCCTTGATACATACTGTTAATAAAACAGCGCTTCAGAAGCATCAGAGCTAAGGGGATCTTACATTATGATGCCCCACACAACCTGACGTTGGAGTAAGCTATAAACTCGACTCCGATCAAGGACGCACTCACCATGATCGTTGGAAGCCATCTGGCATCCCGGTTAGATTATGTGATCAGGATTGGGATATACTATACTTGCCTGGATGGTCGTATAACTTGGATTACGAGACTTCGTGTAACATGCGTCTGTATGAGACAGGAGTATGGAGGAATGAATACTCACTTTGACGGGAGCTCGAAAAGACAATAAGTCTGAACAATATGCCCATGAATGAAGTGAAAGATCTGGTTGTGAGGTTACTTACTATGAAGAACGTTGTCTGTAAATCTATACATCAGCCATACGCTGCATATGATAGCGTTAGATGTACGACTGACCAAGGCCAAGTTATATTTGTTTCCAGTGAGATTCAACTGCGTCGTCATTCCCTCAATTTTGGCATTACCTATAAGGTCATTAAGTGATCATTGAGGATAGAATCAGATAGATAGGTATATTCGCACCAATAGCGCCTGCACGTCAGGTAAGAATGAGCAGTGTGACAGCTAGGCATCATAGGATACACACCCCGATCCATGAATGAAAACAAATACATCACGGTTACAATAGGGACGAGCTGTAGGTCTATTTTTCGCCAGAGCTTGGTCTCTTGTTCTGCAGTAAAGACAGAACACGGAACGACCGCGGGTTCTAGCTGCTCTTCGCTCCCGCACATGTCGCTCTTTTGCAAGGTAGTTCTGGACTCAAGTTCACCTTGAGGAGGATTGTCAATTGATGGCATGGTGTCGTCCAGGTGTTTCACCAAAGGGGAAATGTCTTACCGTAAGAAAATACTCTTCATGCTGGACTTTTAAATCTGGGTTGTATTGGGTAATGTCCTCAAGCTGGGCAGGTATCCAATCCGACAGGAAGTTCATGGAGAGTGCGTAGTTCGGTGAAATTCGAACAGCGAAGTAGCGGATTGCAACTGAAGCCTTCGTGGCGTCTACTTTACGTCCACATGATCGCAATTGTCCATTGGGATACAGACAGCAGCACTTGACAGCACGGCAACCTGAGGCCAAGTACGAAGAAACGTAAACCAGTTAGTTGCTCCACATCAGAGACATGCAGGCTTGAACGAATGAAACGGATGGAGTATATGTAGAGATCCAGCTTTTTGAGGCGACTCGGCTTGGTCACGCTCAGGCTAGACACCTGGCGAGGCTCAGCTGAGCGGGATTTGGATTTTCCCGTCTTTCGTGGCGTTATGTAATGTACAGTATGTACTTGTTTATTGGAAATCCCCAACATGTATCAAATCAACTACATACTGTACGAGGCTACAGTCGATTGGTACTACTCGGAGTCAGTTGTGGCCAGGCACGTCTTGAGTTTTATGAAAAGGCCGGCGTGTGCCACATCTAAGCCGTATACGGAGTATATGTCGGAGGACAGTCTGTTATCACACGCAGGTCATCAATAATAATAAGATCATGTATACCTGTATATGTAGCTAACTTACAATTGGTTCTGTCACGCTGACACCTACTCAAACAAGTCCCTAACTTATCTCATCCCTTCGCACCGGGATCCCTGAGGCCTGAGATCTGCTACTCGACGTCAACGTCGCCTGCTTCTTCGGCGTCGCTAACCACTCCACACGGTATTGAAGATCACACTGCCAAGATCATTTCAATTGTTACCAAGCTGGGCCCGCCGCTAAGGTGGAATAGGTGCCACTCGCAGTCCCTTTTGTTGGAATGTTGTATGTAGTTGATTACCTAATCACGTGTCTACTCGAGACGCAGCCTCTCTAATAGTATATTCCTTCTCTCCCGAGTGTAGCCTCGCAGTCATGCCGAGCAGCCAGGATGCACGTCATGCCCCAGAAACCCGAGACAATGCGTCAAGTAGCCAACGACGTGGCCACTGACGCCATCACCCCAAACACGATAGGCGCCGAGCTAACGAAGCCAACGGGCACATCGCATGAGCTGCGGAACGAGCCGCGCAAGTCCACGGGCAGCTACCTGGGGAGTAGAGGCGAGAACGACGACAGCAGAGGCCCAGGAGCCCACTGCATGCAAGTCATCCCCATAAACTCGAGACGGTGAGCCAGGCAGCCAGCGAAGCAGCCACTGATGCTGCGAACCCGAACACGCGAAGGGACCAGGCGAAGGCGCCATGGACCAACCCATTGACGGCATAAGCCCCGCACCTCGAGCGAGCAGCCCACCCGCCACGACCATAAACGCGACAGCAACACCCCCGAGCATGCCGCTTGAGGGGGAGTGCGATGCTCAGAGGCACATGAACGGCGCACGGACCAGCCACCTGCATGGCGCAATTGCACATGGCGAAGGACCCAGTGCATGGGCAGAACACTGCACCAGCCGCGACTCGAATCGAGTCGAAACCGGACCACTAGCTGAAGCCATAGTGCGTCAAGACCGCTGGTACATGCATAAGCCGCACGACGACGTCCCTGAGCCATGCACACCACCCACCAGACACCCGAAGCGACCCATCGAGTCCGCTAATCCACCACGCCGACGCGGACGACTCAAGCTGCGACCTACAAGAGTCCATCGAGCACGCGCATACGAGGAAATGCGCACCCGGTCACGTCGGGACCATCCCAGGCAAATCGGATCCGACCGGATGCATCGGATATCGACTAGGGATGCTGGGGGAGCATCTTAGGGTGTCCAGGACCACAGACGAGCAATAGCGAGCCCGATAAACGAAGACCGCATGCCCTCATAGCTAGGATATGTAAACGCGCCGCGAATTATCGAATCGGGCAACTGCGCGGACGTAGCGCTCAATCATTACTCGGACACGCCCTCATTTATGGACTTGAGGAACTACACTCGTTTATTGGAATTTCCTCATAGGTATGTTTCATCCATTGATTCTTCACTCTTTTGGTTATTTCATACCACATACCGTTTGAGGGGTGTTGCTGGCTTATCACTAGTCTTGGAGAGTGGATAGATCCCCTTCACATACCACTTTAAACAAAACAGCGTGATGTGACCGTGCTACAGATAAAATAACGACTGAGTATAGGTATATATCGTCTAATTTTTGGGATTAGATTAGATTAGACCAGGAAAATGTGGCGAGACCGGCCAGGTGACTCATGTTTTCGGAGGTCTCGCCAGCATTACACAGCTTATGTCATTATAACCATAGCCGAGTAGTACCAATCGAACGATCCCTCATACTGTACTCGAAACTTGAAAGCGCCTCATTCGATTCCCAAGGCACAGTCGCCAAGATTATGGCATATGTCTTCACCACTTTCACAAGCCGGCGTCCGCCCTCGTCGCCGTTTCTGGTGTTGGACCACAAGGCGTCAAATGACCACTTAGAGCTTACGCCCGCAGTCACGGCTGGCGTGCTGTACACCGTTTTATGAACTTCTCGCGAGCGTTTATGGGTATATCAATATGTCCTCTTGAGTGTTTTGTGTCGTTGGTTTTGATGACACCGAACGCGCTTCCTATAGGATTCTGGGCGAGTGAAGCCGAAGAGATCGAAGGTTAAAATCAACTTTACCTTCGAACAAAGGAACTCCGAGGAACTCCAGGAATCCCTCGAACGAGTGGTCAGGTCGACTGAGTTTCTGCTTCCGAGCTGTTACTTTGACGCACTACGGATGAGTAGTAGCCTTGTTTCCATAAAGCTATGTTGTACGTCTCATGCATCATCAGCCAGTCCAGCAAATACTCCGAGCCTATACCTGAAACTCAGTGCTCGATCACCAGGTATATTTGCTTCTCCTTCCTTAAGCTGCCCCTTCTCTCCCCTTCGGAGCCGGAGAAATTCCTCGCGATCTCTCGCAGCGTTGATGCGTTTGTAAGTAAAGGCTGTGATCAGGACGGTTACCAGTCACATGCCTATGAATATAGTCTCCAAGGTGACCGAAGAGGATGTCAAATTCGAAAAGGTCGTTTTCAAGACTTGTGTCGTAAAATTACCGGGGTGCATCTTGACTTCGGAAGATATTGGCCAGCAATTACTGCGTCCACGTCGACCAGGGCCATTTACAGCACAATTCCAGCAGCGAGCTTGTACTTTCTTCCGATGTTATTGGCAAGCCTGTCACACGAGTAGTCGCTGTTTAATCAGCTTCCCGCTCGAGAGCATATGGGCACATGCGTTGCAAGGCGGGATACGTCTAACCAACTTAAGATGGAACATCTAAGATATTGATGATAAACCGTACTAGAGCGATCAACTGTGCAGCAAATATAAGCGGGAGTGGAGGAGCTTGTCCAAGAAGTATGCAAACATCGGATCTGTGATAGGCTGCAATCACCGAGGTATGTGGCCTCCTCGGTACCGAGAAAGGATGAACTCGGCACCTCTACGCAGATATGGGCGATATCTGACATTCTATGTTCGACCGTGACACATAGTAAGTGCCTTGAGATCGTGAAATGATCGGTGCTGATTGGACTTCAGTCAGTGGGATCGTGCACTCCTTGCCGCAAGTGTCCCGGTCCATGAGGGTCAATGACGTCTAACAAACTGCCCCATAGAACCATCGTTAATGAGTACTGTCTCTCGCCATGCATCATACCGCTCGCGATGACCAACAGTTTCGGATACAGCACATTTGTCAGCCAGTTGCTTACCATTCCCCATCTCTGCTAGCGAGTGGGTGACCAACCGACTTCTTTTGTGAACGAAACTTAAACGTCCTGCTGAACTAAATCTGTTTTGCAATATCATGCCCCCCATCCGGTGCTTGTCAAACCAACGTACGTTAGAAGAAAATTACGTCCCACAGAAGCTTTCGAGTCATCTTCCCGAAGGCAGTCGCGATCCTCTAATACATCTTGCAACGTAAGCGCAGGCAGGGGAGCTAAAATAATTGCAAGGGGCTGCTCACCGAACGTGGCGACAAAACCAACTACTAGTGTTCAATACTACCAATGATGTCCATGTTATCTTCAGCATGCTGACGATCTTGGCTTCTAGTCATATAACTGGTGGCGGAGACCGCACTGCGTCGTGCTGTCGAGGATACTAGGGTGGATGACATAGCCTTTGGGGAAATCGTCTGACGTGCCTTCAGGAGCCTGAGGTGAGTGAGGTGCGCCTTCCCACCCCAGCTGGTCTCCTCGTCGACTTCATATATGACTTTGAAATAATTCGGAACAAGACATATCCAAAGAACTAACCGCACGTCGATGAAGTGACAACGGCATATAGATGGACACCAGTAGGCCGAGAAGGTGAAGCATAGCAGGATCAACGCGACATCTGTCATGGAATAGCGTGAGATGTGTGCAGCTTTTCTGCCACCTGTGACGTGCACCGCAATCCCCACTCGCCCCTACTGAAATCGCCGAGGACAGCACAGCGCCGTCGATGCAATTGCTTGTTATCCATGTGTCCGTCTTGCGGGCTATGCCGTCGTGACTTCACTATGGCGGTTTGACATATATGATTATGGTCGAAATGGGCAATGTGTATGCACGAGTGCTGTAGAAACTAGTACATACCGAACGGTGGCTGGGTGGGTATTACTCGGCATATATATAGATGACGAAGATTAGTGCCGAAGCCACTATGTAGCTAGGAAAATGTGTGGCGATGGCTTGCTATCAACATAACACATGCCAGTCAGGGTTAAAGAGATTTGAACGCGACACACATTAAGCCTATCCTCTTCACCCCCCGTCCACATTTGTCTTTCGCTTATCACAGCGCAGATAGACATGGATCGGCTCTACGAAGCAGCGAGCAATGCGTACTGGCGCAGTTAGAGGTTTTCCAGTGCCGCAGTTGGTGCTACGTGGTCATACGGATCGAATACGCTCTGTGGCATTTCTGCCGGATGGCGACCGGGTCATCAGTGGCTCCTATGATGGCAGTGTTCGAGCATGGAGGGCAGAAGACGGTCGTCAAGTGGGGACAGTGATGAAGGTGGGAGCCCGGGTGATGGCAGTCGCTGCTTCAAGCGATGGACAATGGATAGCGAGTGGAGGGCTGGATAACAAGGTCACGATTTGGAATGCTTCGACCCACGAAAGGGTTGTCGAGTTGGAGGGGCACTCGCATGAAGTGTGGTCGTTGGATTTCTCCCCGGATTCGGCGAGGGTTGTGAGTGGATCAAGGGATAAAACGGTGATTGTATGGAGCACGACCACGCGAGAGCGACTCGCAAGTCTCACAGGGCACATGGCTGCGGTTTTCTCGGTCCGCGTGTCACCGAATGGCTACCAGATCGCCAGTTGTAGTGTGTGGGGTGACATCCGAATCTGGCAAATTGACTCCGCCGAACTTTCCATCCCTCCGATCGAAGCGGACGCAGATTCACTCGTATGGACCACCGATGGCCAGCGGCTCATTGTCGGGTGCTACAGCGGTTCCATCAAAATCATTGACTCACCCACTGGCTCAATGCTCGCGGAATGGCAGGCCCACAACTACCCTGTTTACTCTGTATCAGTCTCACACAATGGGGGCTTCGTTGCATCTGTGTCGTTTGACTTCACAGTCTGCCTCTGGGATTTGCCTACACACCAGCAAATCGGACCATCTCTTCAGCACGACCGCACCGTAAATTCTGTGGCAATCTCACCGGATTGCAATCATCTCGTCAGTGGGGCAGTCGACGCCAAGGTTCGCATTTGGAGCCTGAAACGCATCGTTCCTCATTCGCTCCTCAACAACACATCGACCACATCGAATGCTGCAGTACGTGCCCACATTTCCACCTCTCCTGTCAACTCATGGACCCCAATCCAGGTTGAAGAAGCAATTCGCGATTCGCAACATCTCTCCAATGTGCGCGCATCATACATCCACTGGCATAATAACTTGACTGCCACTGACCTACACTCACGAACGTGTCCTCCAGCCCCACCCTTCAGAAGACCAAGACCCGCATAATACCAAGGACGGCCCAATGAGAGCGACTGCATTGAAGGGGAATCTCAGCGAGTCATCATCCCTACAGGACTTCCCCGAGGTCAATCCTCCGCTACGTTAACATTGAACTCTTTCTTAGTCCTTGTTCAGTGCCCCGCAGTAGTGGCTCTCGCTGATAACATATGTGACCCACTGTACAATGACTTCTTCGTTGGCGATTCACCTCCGGTTCGTGATACTCTCTCGATTCTCACTTATATGCTCATGCAACTTGTACAGGCCCTACTTCCAGAACATGAACCTCCGCAGAAGAGCATGTCCAAGTTCCGTAACATGTTCGCGCGCAAGCCGAAAGATGGACAAAATAAAGTATGTTTGTCGCTGCATCGCTTCCTGTTACTCGCTGATGTTATGACCTACCTCTGGGCAGACACGATCTCCGCCAGATCGCAAAAAACTGTTCACGGATTACAGGGAGAATGTTCTATAGATGTAAGAGACCGCCTTCTTAGAGTCACGAGCCGTCCTAGCAACGCTAGTTCAAAGCTGCAGCGGGATCCCTCTCCCAACCATTCACCCCACAGGATAACGGGAAACAGCAGGAGTCTCACCTAAATTATGCCACCGAATCACCAGCTCCTTCGTATCTAGCCAGCTCGCCTCAAGAGACGAGTATCAATACACATACACCACCATCGGACCTCATGTGACCCGTAGACAATGCACCCAAATCGGATCTGGAGTCGAAGGAACAGCCTACGATAGGTTGACACGCAAACACCGAAGATGACGACTAGATTGTATGATTTGCGGCTATAAGTATAAGCTAGACTTTGGGAATCGTTGAGAGCGTTGCCAGTCAACCAGACTTGGTACATCTTGTCCAACTTTTCATGCGCCGTTTGAAGGATGGGTACTACAATCAGATCAGGATGTGTCGCAGTGCGACGAGCTCTTCTCATCGCATTTCCTGTCAGAACGGATTTGTCATGGTACTCTTCACGTCCCATCATGTATGGATGTCCAGACATCGCAGTATTCACAATGACTGTCTATATAATGTCGGGTCAGATTGCAGTTCTCCCTCCGTCCAGCACTTTACCATTGCAGGCCCCAATGACCGAACTACGAATTGTAGCTTGTAGTCAGCGGGGAAGAGGACAGCCTCAAATAGGATGTGATAATTGGCAAGGCGGTCTGTTGCGCGATATGTTGTGAGATTCTGATATATCGGGCGACCCATGACTTCTGTCAGAAAGACACGCACCTTGAAGCCCGTCAGCGCAAAACCTTGCCAAGGCATGTCAGAGGACCGACCACGAATATCAATAAATGTCGACGCTCCCTGGACTTTTTTTTCATGCTGTCTTCCCCAATCCGTCATTTGCGCCACTTTGCACCCGGAACCCATATCGCAGCGAAGTAGTTCTGGGAAATGGTTTTAATTGCGATGAGAATGCATTTGTCGACGATATTTGAGGACTTAGTGGGAGCGGGTCGAGAGAGTGGGAGTGCATTCGTCTTCAGCTGCAAGAGAATTAATGCAAGGATAGGGCAATGCTGGCAGCATGTTGGAAAGTGCATATACGATACTCGTAAACTCTGTGATAGCCGGAGGAGAGCATGCAGGAAATGATTCCTGCATGATGGCTTCGCGCGGGGTGGGGAAACAGCTGTAGGCAACGTTTGGACGAGTCAGCAGCCATCACAGACAGACAGATGGAACCACACTGCAAGAACAAGGCAGACCCAGAGAGTTAACTGCATTCGATTAAGTGACACGACATCTATGGATGCCCATAAGCCGAGAAGGCGAAGGATAGCAGGCTCAACGCGGTATCTGTCATGGACTAGTGTGAGATGTGCGCAGCCTTTCTGCACGCCACCTACATGTGTACATTGCACAGCAATTTCCCACTCGTCCCCCTGAAAATTACCGAGGATTGCAGAATCGCCCTCGACGCAGTTGGTTGGTTGTGATACACTAGTGTGTGTCCGTGTTGCGGGCATACAAAAAACAGTCGTGACTCTTCAGCATGGTGGTCTGACATATATGATCATGGTCAAAATGGGCACGGCAGGTATGCAGGGGTGCTGTGGAGTCTAGTACATATTGACTGTGCTGAGTAAGTGCTACTCGGCATATACTGTGTATAGATGATGAAGATTAGCGCGAAGCACTAGGAACTGTGTGGCGTGCTGGCTGTGAACATGATGCATGCCGTTGGATAATGGTTAGACAGACGAACACGACGCACATTAAGCCGGTCCTGAAACACAGCTTCACCCGCCGTACACTTGTGTCTTCCCCTTATCACAGTGCAGATAGACATGAATGGGCTCTACGAAAGGGCGAGGAATGCGTACTGGCGTCTTAGAGGGCTCCCAATGCCGCAGTGGGTGGTACGTGGTCATACGGATCATATACGCTCAGTGGCGTTTCTGCCCGATGGCAACCGGGTCATTAGTGCCAGCGGCGGTGTTCGAGCGTGGAGGGTAGAAGACGGTGGTGAGGTGAGGACAGTGCAGGAGGTGGGAGGAGTGTTCGCAGTCGTTGCTTCAAGTGATGGACAATGGATAGCGACTGGAGGGGCCAAGGTCACGATTTGGAATGCAACGACCCACGAAAAGGTTGTCGAGTTGGGGGGGCATTATGGGGGGCACTCGGATTGGGTCCACTCGTTGGATTTCTCCCCGGATTCAGCGAGGGTTGTCAGTGGATCGAAGGACCAAAGTGTGATTGTATGGAGCAGGACGACGCGGGAACGACTCGCAAATCTCACAGGGCACACAGGCGCAGTCGAGACGGTCTGCGTATCACCGAATGGCAAGCACATCGCCAGCTGTGCCTGGTGGAGTACTGGAGTGACATACGAATCTGGCAAATTGAGTCCGGCAAGCTGGTCATCCCCAGGATCGAAGTGGATGTACGTTCACTCGCATGGATCGGCCGATGGCAAGCGACTCATCGTTGGGTGCTACGGTGGTTCCATCAAAATATTTGATTCATCCACTGGCTCACGACTCGCGGAATGGAAGGGCCACACCGACTATGTTTACTCTGTTGCAGTTTCACGCAATGACAAATTCTTCGCATCTGCATCGCGGGACCAAACAGTCCGTCTCTGGGACTCGACCACACGACAG